>CM047807.1:45904138-46153485 GCA_026214975.1 Gentiana macrophylla | reverse complement strand
CATCGGGGACCATGGACCTATAACCAGGTAGCTCCAATAATTAATTATCATCGAACAGAATAAGTACATTAATTATTAATTCCGGGATTACGCCACCATAAACCCGAAACTGAACTCTACCGATTATAGATGTATACTTATACTCAACCTATTGAGTGAATAAGCGTCCATTGATATAATCACTGTTAGGTGTGATGCCCGAAAGACAATTTTTGTAATTGTTTTATTTAATAAATGAATTGACGTTATTATTCATATTTATTATTCTCATAATCACCGATGTGACAATAGTATTTACACTACGAAAAAACCCTAAGTATATCGTTTATGTAATCACTTAACTCGATGTATGGCATATACACGGGAGGATTGAGTTAGTGAAGATCTACTTAAAATACAATTAGCCCGTCATCAAGTTAATCGAGAGTATCGGATCTCTCCTTTAACGTGCTATTAATGCGCCCGAACACGCTTGGTGTGATTGTCTTATCGGACTTTCGGTTAAGAGAACCTAATGGGGCATTTATATATGATAGATATATCGTATAGAAATTTGGACCGATTTGATTAGAGTTCACGATATAATTCCGTAATCGAGAAGTCTTATCGAATCAATGGATGATCATATTTATGGATATATCTTAATCTCGAGGTGATCACGATCCAACCGCTTGAATCGGTATGAAGTTTGACTTGACGGTTAAGGATTACACCGAGTCGTGGTCCGAATTACCCCATCTTGGCATTGTCTTTGGATTGAGTGAGTAGTACGTGTTATCACAGATACGGAATCCATTCCTTCCATTTATGGAAGTAGATGAACAGATTCCTTTATTTGTTAATCCTAGAAACCGATCGATCGTGCGAGTTCATATCACACCGATTGATCACGGTGAGTTGTATGAATTAATTGATCACTAGGGGTTAATGGTAAATAAGGATAAGAGGTTCTAAAAGGGTTAACGGTAACTTCCGATTTAGAATGAATAGATCTATGGAGGATTAATCCATATGTAATGATTATATCAATGGACGCTTATTATTATTCTCGTGAGAGATAAATATAATCTCATAATCGGAGGAGTGCGATCACGGGATTATGGTGGCATATTCTCATGATTGATTTATCGAATATAATTATTCTATAATTATTTATTTGATTTATCGGAGCCACGATTATTAGTCCATGGTCCCCGACGTGCCTCCTAATATAGCATAGCTATTCTCGGACGTCGAATCCTAATAATATTAATTTAGTTCTTGTTGGACTTTATTAAAACGATATGTGAATTAATTGTTTAGTGGATTATTAAATTAGTTGGGCTAAATAATTAAATATGTGGAAAAGACATTTTTCATAATCTTGGCTTTAAAATTAGTGTGTTGGTCGAATTTTGTGACTAGGTCACAAGAATGATAATTTCGACCCAAGCATATATTAGTCTACAAGAAATTAGTTTTCTTGTGATTAATAAGACATGTGCATAAAATATTTATTGAATAAATATTTATGGTAAGAAATAAAGATAAAGATTATTCTAGATTTGTTCTAGAATATTTTGGGATTATCTTTTATTTAATAGGATTATCATAATTGATTTTGTATTAATTATAAAATCCTTAGGGCTTAAGTTTTACTCTCCTATATAAAGAGAGTTCTCCTGCCAAATAACACACTACAATTTTAGACTTTCACCTCTTAGAGAGGAGAAGGAAAATTTCGCCAAGGGGAGATTAAGGGGAAAATCTTGGAGATTTTTCCCAGTAGCATATCGGAAGGGTTCGAGTCGAGAATTTCCTTCCACCGGGAGTTGCTTGGATCACACGTACGGAAGATCGTGGTGCTCTTCACGCTTTCCTTCGTTCATCCTATTGCGGTTCTTCAACTTGGATTTTGAGATCCAAGAGGTATGATCTACAACCCCATTGTAGAATAGATCTAGTTGTTTTATTACGTATATATTATAGATCTAGATCCTTAAAATCGCTTCCGTTGTGGATGATATTACTAACAGTGGTATCAGTCGCCAGGGTGATCTATATTTATACGTATAAAATATTAGATCTAGGAGTGGAAAACATGTAGATTTTTGTCCCAATTTTTTGGGGGCGATGCATATGTTTAATTTTTATGCTTATGAATGTCGTGGTTGAAGAGATGGATTGGGGTTGGCACTTTGTTTACCCGTTAGATCTATTGTAAACTCATATAAACGATGAAAATTCGTCCATATGAGTATAGGAATTTATGTAATTCTTTTTTTTATTGCAATTTTAATTTCCAGAAAATAGATCTGTTTAGTAGCTGTTTAGTTATTTCGTGTTTCCCATTGATTGAGCCGTTGAAACGACGATCCCTCCGGTCAGAATCAAGATTAGAAGATGATGATCAACTCCACAAATTTTGGCGTCGATCAGAGTTTTCGATATCCGTTTCATTGCTGCAAAGAAGCTGCTGTAACAGAAAAACGCAGGATTCACAGAAACCCTACCTGTAACTTCCTCGAATTTCTGGGAGAGTTTGAACCGTTGAATCAAAAATCCAACCGGTCAGATCGATAAATATGGAGTTTTTGATGTGGCATAAAAATTTCAGGTCGATCGGGTTTTATCTCGACTCCCGATCGGCTCCGGAAAGTAACTGATACGCTGCAGTCAGAGACAGATGCAGCATCGGCTCACTGGAGAAAATTGGTAAGTCAAAGCACCGATCCAACCGTCCATATTGAAGTTCAAGGAGTGAAGAAAAGATCTGGAAAGTTTCGTCCTGATCCGAGTTCGTTTGGTTTCCCGATCATCGAAGAGTTCGAACAGCTGCAGATTATGTTCGAAAGTTGTAAACCCTAGTTAGGGTTTGGTTTTTTTATTTTCTAAATAGATTAGATACGGGGGTGCCAACGATCCATCTCGGTGTTTAAATTTTCCGCATTTATTTTTTATGTGTTTGATCATAAAATAGATATAAAACCGGAATTGCCATGACATGCATCATATCATAAATCCACTCCATGCATACATGTAGAATTTTAATTTTGGTAATTAAAATAGGCATGTATACAAACTCGTGTAATTAGTTGAAATTTAATTAATACGTGGTAATTAATAAATTTAGTAACTAATTAATGATCCGAGGACGGGTTATGAAATCGTTAGGCCTTTCGGTGTGTGTTCTCGGTGAACCGCCTTAAAGCCCAAACGAGATCACGTTTTCGATTCGTAGTGTCTACGAGATTGAATGATGGTCAAAGAACAATAAATCTTGGATAACGGTTCGCCTATAGGTTGGGTGGTCAACCGAGCTTCGCTCGACCGACTTAACCCTCCTAGTGTGATGTATGCACGGGGGTCCGGCAAGACTAAGCTACACCGGAGAGCAGAGGGGTGATTCCTTCTTATCTCAATGGGGCCGTCTTGACCCGACTTTCGTCCGGCTCATCACATATGTTCCAACGAATAGGGCGGGTAGGCTTGCCTCGTTATCGACACCATTCGAATCCTTGATTTGATGTGCTTTTATGTTAACATCAAAAGACGTGGTTAGTTAACCCACAACCACTTCCAAAATATTGAGTGGGAGCGGGGAGGCGACAACCAACCCCACGGCCTCTACTATAGATACAAGTAAGTGAGAGAAGGGTGACGCCTCGAGGCGCTTTGATTTCGTCCCCCTAAGGAAGGTGTTCGCCTTATCAACATTCATGGCTTGGTCTCCAAAGGATAGGATTTCGGGTACTCGTTGGGTCACCGACCTATCCTAAGACGGCATACTCGGGCGCACTAAGAGATCCGATATAGTAGGTCACACTCATCATGGGTATTTTTGATAATATCTAGGCTAAAAGGAAGGTAGTCAATGAATAAAGGGATGTTCGATTCTCGTGGGATGTTCGATTCTCACAAGTTATTCATTGATGAGATTGTCTCGATTTAACCGTCATCTCTTTGACCTACCCTAAGGCGGCACTGAGATGCGAGGTTAAAACCTTGGAATGGTAGAGTACACTTAATTTTTAGTTTACAATTCCTAAAATTAATATAGTAGTGTTAAACTTGAATTAATATATGTCATTTTATTTACAGCATTATATCCCTTACTAAATTGCTTAAAATTTATAATTGACTAGTATTGACTTCGTTAAAAAGTGGAAAGTAACTAGGACGTTGAACTAGTTAATCAATAATGCAATTATTTTTCGAAAGAGATATTTTCTCTTAAGCCTTTAAAAAAAAAAAAAAAAAAAAAAAAAAAAAAACTAGAGTGACATATAGGTATGTCACTAGTGTCATTCGTGTCAAACGGAAGACAAACTTAGTTTGATCAAGGGTGATTTCGGACTTTGAAATTCTTCTAGTGAATTTTGAGTGTGTAGTAATTACACAAGTAATTTTCTAATTGAAAAATCGGAAAATCATGAAGTGTTACTAGTTGGACGATATTTGGAATCGATGAACTAGTGGGAGCTTTATGATTTGTTGTTTTTCTAGAACATCGTAAACGTGTAATCGACTACACACGTAACCGTTCTAATTGAAAAACCGGGAAGTCATGAAATGTCGCTAGTTGGACGATATTTGGAATCGATGAACTAGTGGGAGTTCTATGATTTGTTGTTTTTCCGAAACATTGGAACTATAAGATTTTTCTAATCGAAAATCGGAAAATCATAAAAAATAAAGCGTTGCTCGTTAGACGGTATTTGGAACCGATAAACTAGTGGGAGCTTTAATGTTATGATTTGTTGTTTTTTCGGTATATTAGAAAATCCGAGAAGTCCCGACGAGTAACACTCAAAATAGACATCCCATGGTTCAAGAGTAGTGTCTACTCAAACGAACCATTGGTTCAAGACTCAAGCTTTCCATTCACGGAAAGCCAAGAATGGGAGAATATGTCTAAAAGTGTTAGTCATCTAAGTGAGAAAAAACTTTAAGGTTTGAACCGAAAATTAATTAACTGAAAAACATAGGATAAGGACAGTGATTTTGGATCACCAACCTATGAATCCTTGATGTTTTTTCTCGAGCTAAGTTCTTTGGAAGAACAAGGTAGCAGTGCATTTAACGATTAAAAGAGTAAACAACGGGCAGTTAATTTTAGCTAGAATAGTGGGAGTGATATAAGGAAATGAATCTCGGGTTCAATCCTTGGATATCGCGGAAAATTTATTTTCTATTTAAGATTCGTTGGAACGAATGGATTTACCTTCTATTCGATAATTTGTTTGTCGTATAGAAAGTGAATATACCATTTGTAGTACGAATCCAAGACTCGGACTTTTGTTTGATAAAGTCAAAAACCACTTAGAACTGCTGAAATATGTATATAAAACACATCTTAAGAACTATTAAAAGCAATTGGTTTCTATATTTAGATAAACGCTTCTTCATATTCCATAGTTAGTGCATAGTCCCTAAAAGACAAGACACAAGACTGCTCAGGTGATTCCTTTCTCGATCTGGTTATATTGTCTCAAAGGTTCAATGACTAAGTTTCCTTTCAATCGGGAAAGGATAATGGATATAAAGAAGTAACATAGCTTGTTCATGACGACCTTCGGGGTCTGATGAAAGATACGAGCTAGTAGGAGCTTCCGAGTAGTGACTTCTTGTCGATAAACTATTCAAACACTCCGGTAAGTTTATCCAAAATATTTTGAGGTTTCTCTGTTTTCAATGAGAGATAGAGTATTCTATACTGTAAAATGGGCCATCACATAGTCCTAGGGACTGATGCTCGGCCTGCCTCATAGTGAAATGTTTTCACTAAGTGAGAAACCGTTAAATTGCCTTATATAGTTTTTAGATGTGCTACAATACACTGCTTAACTCAATAAAGATATTAGAAGCGAAATATCGGTTTACATTGAAATGTAAGACCAACCAGTCTACCTAGAATATGCTTTGGAATTTACGGATAAGGTGTGGATTCGGTTCACCCTACTTCCGTAAATATAAGCATTTAGCACACGGTGCTTGAAGGTAGGTCCGAAATTTCGCGAACACGTTCGGGTCGATGACCAATCGTTCTATATCTTGTAGCATTGAGAAAAAGGTTTGTTATAAGATTCTTGAAATCGGGAAGGGACGATTATATCTTGTTGCGTCCTTTCGATAGAGTCTATGAACAAGAAAACCTTAAACCTTGCGATGACGTTTACTCAAGGTAGTTACTAACCGATTAAAATCGGACCACATCCAACATCGGTTGTTGGTGATAACACTAAATACTACTAAACTAGATCGTAATTTGATCCACCCGAATGTAGTGGGAGTATGGTTTATCCATTACCCATTACGGGTTCGGCGGACATTGTAGTCCGAGGATCGATTGATGACCTATGGCTCTTTTGTGAGCGTGATAGGATTCGATAATAGAGGTTGGTTTAATAGCCATAACCCTGTGAATGGAGTTCGGTACTCCACCTGCTCATGCTCTTGTAGAACCACCTGAGCGTCTCAGGCCCAGTGGGAGTAATTGGACCTACACGGAAAAGAGTAGAATGAGTTCGGTATTGCATGATTTCGTTCAAAAGCAGAAAATAGGGGTGATTCCCTAAGACTTTCTTGCCAAACAAACGGAGTCTGGATTCATTCGAAACAAAAGGGTATTGACTTATGAACTTATGACAGGATGACTGTCAAGGCTTATGTCCTTTGTGGATAAAAAGCAACCTCTCGGTCACTTTGGAAGTCATATATTTCTACAATATGTGGATTTGACCGAATATTGATAAGTCTTTTGTAGATCGTATATCAATTTTAGTACAAAGAGTGAATATATATATTAGTGTTTGTGAAGGATAACACTTTGCACTAGCTTGGAATCAACATGGGTGTGTTATCTCAAGTCGAGAATCCGACAATGCCACAATTCTCTCGCAATGAGATTTGGACAACATTTTTAAGAGTTTGACTCGGTCGAATTCATTAGAATCGATCCACCGGTTTCCCCATCCATCTTATTGGTTAAGATGATGCATCTGTGTATGCAACATTCAACGAGGAAGTTCTACCCTATGCCTCGGGAATGACTCTCAAATCTTCGGATCAAGAGAAATGGGATAGATTCTCTTTCTAGTAAGAGATGGTCGAGGTTATTGAACGTCAACTTTGATCGAATCTTAGATTCGGCGGTTAACAAAGCAAGTTTAGTATGTCCTTTAGTATCTTGAGAGAACGAGGAACAATATGCGGACATATTCATGTGTGAACTTGGATATATGTGATACACTCGATTTTGACTTTAAGTCGATTGAGGATGATCGTTAAGTCGATCTCGGGCTCGATGTTTACTCGAGTACCACATGATTTGATGGACCGGTAACGTTTCGATTCTACGGATCGTCTCGAGCCCGACAACCTGACTAATCATTAAGACCCATGACATTTAGATGTAGGTACTCACCGAGTCAACGACCTATCCTACGGCATACATACTCGGAGTGTACTTTGGAATCAAATGGTTATGATATGCTTAATGGGTACTAGAATACGGGATGGGTCTCCATTGCTTTAGAGCAAGTGGGAGATGTAGTTTGTTGTATTTTAAATAATAGGGTGTGCTCTAAAACAATTAATCACATGCTTTCGTGCAAGTGGGAGATTGTTAGGTGTGATGCCCAAAGACAATTTTTGTAATTGTTTTATTTAATAAATGAATTGACGTTATTATTCATATTTATTATTCTCATAATCACCGATGTGACAATAGTATTTACACTACTGAAAACCCTAAGTATATCGTTTATGTAATCACTTAACTCGATTGTATGGTATATACACAGGGAGGATTGCGTTAGTGAAGATGTACTTAAAATACAATTAGCCCGTAGTGAAGTTAATCGAGTATCGGGTCTCTCCTTTAACGTGCTATTAATGCGCCTGCAACACGCTTGGTGTGATTGTCTTATCCGGACTTTCGGTTAAGAGAACCTAATGGGGCATTTATATATGATAGATATATCGTATAGTAATTTGGACCGATTTGATTAGAGTTCACGATATAATTCCGTGTCGAGAAGTCTTATCGAATCAATGGATGATCATATTTATGGATATATCTTAATCTCGAGGTGATCAAAGTCAACCGCTTGAATCGGATGAAGTTTGACTTGACGGTTAAGGATTACACCGAGTCTGTGGTCCGAATTACCCCATCTTGGCATTGTATTGGATTGAGTGAGTAGTCCGTGTTATCACGATACGAATCCATTCCTTCCATTTATGGAAGTAGATAGACAGATTCCTTATTTGTTAATCCTAGAAACCGATCGATCGCGAGTTCATATCACACTCGATTGATCACCAAAGAGTTGTATGAATTAATTGATCACTAGGGGTTAATGGTAAATAAGGATAAGAGGTTCTAAAAGGGTTAACGGTAACTTCCCGATTTAGAATGAACAAATCTATGGAGGATTAATCCATATGTAATGATTATATCAATGGACGCTTATTATTATTCTCGTGAGGAGATAAATATAATCTCATAATCGGAGGAGTGCGATCACGGGATTATGGTGGCATATTCTGTGATTGATTTATCGAATATAATTATTCTATAATTATTTATTTGATTTATCGGAGCCGATTATTAGTCCATGGTCCCCGACGTGCCTCCTAATATAGCATAGCTATTCTCGGACGTCGAATCCTAATAATATTAATTTAGTTCTTGTTGGACTTTATTAAAACGATATGTGAATTAATTGTTTAGTGGACTATTAAATTAGTTGGGCTAAATAATTAAATATGTGGAAAAGACATTTTTCATAATCTTGGCCCAAAATTAGTGTGTTGGTGAATTTTGTGACTAGGTCACAAGAATGATAATTTCACCCAAGCATATATTAGTCTACAAGAAATTAGTTTTCTTATGATTAATAAGACATGTGCATAAAATATTTATTGGATAAATATTTATGGTAAGAAATAAAGATAAAGATCATTCTAGATTTGTTCTAGAATATTTTGGGATTATCTTTTATTTAATAGGATTATCATAATTGATTTTGTATTAATTATAAAATCCTTAGGGCTTAAGTTTTACTCTCCTATATAAAGAGAGTTCTCCCAAGCCAAATAACACACTACAATTTTAGACTTTCACCTCTTAGAGAGAGAGAAGGAAAATTTCGCCAAGGGGAGAATAAGGGAAAATCTTGGAGATTTTCCCGGTAGCATATCGGAAGGGTTCGAGTCGAGAATTTCCTTCCACGGGAGTTGCTTGGATCACACGTCACGGAAGATCGTGGTGCTCTTCACGCTTTCCTTCGTTCATCCTATTGTGGTTCTTCAACTTGGATTTTGAGATCCAAGAGGTATGATCTACAACCCCCTTGTAGAATAGATCTAGTTGTTTTATTACGTATATATTATAGATCTAGATCCATTAAATCGCTTCCGCTGCGGATGATATTACTAACAATCACTACATACGGATTAACCTCCATAGATTGTCCATTCTGGGTGGGAAGTCTCCGTGAACCCGACTCAGAATATCTTATCCTTATTTACCATTAACCCCCTAGTGATCAATTAGTTAACATATCTGACTAGTAGCTAATTAGTCTAACATGAACCGGGCCCATCGATCATTTTTAGGGGCTAACAAATAAGGGACTATCTCTCTACTTCCCGCAGGAAGGAATGAATTCCATGTCTGTGAAAATCGTAACTACTCACTCATCCGGAGATAGTGCCAATGAGAAGTGGCTTGGAACACATATTTAAGTGAACCGTAACTAACACATCAAACACTACCCCGGACAAGCAAAGATCCTGTGATCTCCTCGGATATAGGTTGATCCATATATGATCATCTAATGATTTAATAAGATTCCTCGATTACGGAATTATACCGAGAAATTCAGATTAAATCGGCCCAAATTTCTATATGAATGCCATCATATATAAATGCCCCACGTAGGTACCTCTACCGACAAATCCGGATAAGACTATCACACCCTGAGGTGTTCTCAAGGCGCATTATTGGTGTTTTAATCAAGAGACCTAAACTCGATTAAGTTCACCACGGACTAACATTTAAGTATATCACCACTAACTCAATCCTCACGTGCATGCCATGCACTGAGTTAAGCGGTTACATACTGATATACTTAGGGTTTGCAGCAGTGTGTTACTTACAAGCACAAAGCAAGTAATAAGGTGCGATAAATTCTGTCATTCATTAAAAACAATTACACAAATTGTCTTTCGGGCACTACACCTAACAGCCCTCATGACATGAAGCGAACCAATTTGGATCAGGGTCCACATGGATGATCTCAACCAACAGTTGCACGCCCTTCTCAACAGGACCTGTTATCCCAACCAGTGTATTATGGCGCCTTCCGACTGCCAGAGTTTGCTAGCGGAAAAACTTTTCTTTGGTCTTGTTCCCATCATCCTAACCAATAAGCCTGTCACATTCCTCCTAGAAAAGATGATTACGTTCCGTCATATTTTTGCTCGCAATCTATCAGGCTCTTTAGCTGATTTCGACTTACATCGTCGGACTGGCGATTCAATGCGGGACTCAGCTAAAATACACCAGCCGCTCCATTCCCTCGCCATGCTCGGAAAAGGGAAAAATAGTTTCAACTTCTTCACTTGGCTTCTCAACGAAACCAACCCGTCAATGATAGTGACCATATAAAAATAGCCAAGCGCCGCAAGAGTCGGTTCATACCCAAGAAGATGATTCAAGGCTATGAACACCGAGATGAAATTGACCGCCCCTAGGACCAGGGCGCTCCGTATTGCGTGGACATCGTCCAAGATTTCTATAGAAAATAGGTCAAGGGGGGTCGGAGCCCGCTGCTCATGAAATCTAAATGGAGCAGTATCCTATCCAGACTATCTTTACAGCCAGATCCGTCATCCCCCAGTATGAAAACCTTTAGTCCTCGCTCAAGTGAAATGTTTGCAGGTGGGCGTCAGCTATGAGCCTTTGGTGCTTCTGTTGCCACCACTATTTCTCTCACTCGTCAAGGTTCTTTATATGGGCTGTTTCTCAAGAAAATGTGCTCACCCTTGGTATCGTGGCCTGCTCCTCATGTACTACTTGCTCAACCTCTTCACCATACGCAATATGCTCGGCATGGTCTGCTAATCAGCCAACACTAGCTTCTTTGCCTCGGTTTTCTAAAGACATCGCTTGTAAAAAGAGGGCGAGGTGGATGGTTAGTCACCTAAAATCAAGTTCAGGCTAAGATGAACGTATCCTCCCATCACAACTCCTCTCCCCTCATTCATAGTTACAACAGGCCGAAGCCCTTACCCTAATTCTATCGGACGGGCTGAAAGGGCTCCGGAGGAGAAATTCATTACGCCGCCAGGCATTAAACTTCTTCCTCAGCCCAAAAATTGTGAAAAACAAGGAAATCTATCATAAATAGACCTTCATATGTGGAGCAAAGCATTTATACAACTGAAATAAAGAAAGACGTGCATGCCAAAGCATTCAAGGGACGGTTTACATGTTTATTGATGACGCTTAAAATAGTATATCCTATGATATCAACATTCTATCCATTACGAGCTAAAAATAGTTGTTGCGACCTATAATTATGAACCATTTGATTTGAACGTCATGTGTCGGGTTCGTGAGTTGAGTATTTTGCACTTCACGTTTATTTTCCCTTATTCGATATTATTTCGTGGATTATTTGATTATTTTTCAGGATATGGAATATTGGGCTAAGCATTGTGGATGATTCTGGAGCAGACTAAATGAATGGATTGGGCTTAGGGTATTCCATAATTTTCCAAGTTAAGTCGGTAGAAGAAAAAGGACAAAAATGCTCCGATTAATCGGGAGTTTCCGCCGACTCATCGAGAGTCCAGAATCTTCCGAAACACGTTTTCTTGGACAAGGGGTAGTTCTAGGTCTTTCTAAGTCGGTTTACTTAACTATAAATAAGAGGCATCGGCCACAAAATTGAGTGTGTCCAATTGTACCTCGAAACTTACAATTATTATGCAATAAAAGTTGTTTGTTCTTTATTTATTTTATTCTATGAGTTCTAGTCATGGAGTCGATGAATTTGCCTCCTAGGAAGAAAGCCGAGGGAGATCTACACTAATCTTTGAGGGTATGATTTTCTGTCTTTTCCAAGATGTAGATCTATCGTTGTTCTATTTGACTAGTGTGTTTTAATTGTTTATTTAGTTTAATTATGTAGTAGTTAGTTTATTTTACCCTATATATGTATAGATCTGATTCGTTGGTGAAGAAGTCATGAAATAGTGATTGCGTTTTTCATAACTGCGACGGTTTATATCGTTAGATATGAATGTCTAGTAAATCCTAGTATATGATAATCGGCGCCAGCTACGTTGATCGATAGTTTTAATTTACATGTTAGTAGCCTGATCAACTATTTGCATGTGAAGTGTTAGTTCGGACATTGTCTCGATGGATCCTTAGGAATGAGCTAGTCATAGTCGATAGCTGCCTAGGGAGGTTCTCGGTCTTGAGCCGACAACTCTAAAACTTAATGCATGTGAATTAATACAACCAACGAAGGAGGTTAATTGCACATAGATTGTCTGTTGTCCTTACAATGGAAGTAGATAGAGTTAGGAGATTGCACCCACAGCTGACAATGAACTATAATTTAACTACGGGGATGGTTAATACATGTTAGGGGGGAATAAGGAATAACTCATAATTAGACTAATATATTAGAAACTCTTGTGTGCTCCAGTTGAACTTGCATAATCTTGTTTGTTTATTGACACCACTTTTACTCTTCCTATATTATAGTTGGTCGTAGACCGCTATTGTGATATATCAATCATGATTAATTTACATTCTTACGAGTCTCTGTGGGATTCGACCTTGACTCGCTGGTACTATGCTATGATAGACCTAGTCCTATTGCTAGTAAGTGCATTGCACGCGATCAAGATTTTTGGCGCCGTTGCCGGGGACTTGTGTCAAGAATAATTTTTAATTTGAGATTGAGCATTTGTATATTTCGTTTCTGTGAATTTCGAGTCTGTTTTATGGAGTCTATTTCATTGTCTGTTTATACTGTAGTCATATAGAGTTAGTTTTGTTTTAATCCGGAGAAAAAATTCACCATACTAAACGAGAGTTACTCGTGATTAATCGAGAATTGCAGAATCGGCAGAATCGGTTCTGTACATTCCGCGTCGAGTCAGTAGTCAGAGACTATATTTTTTGTCTGCCAGGCGAGTGTAACAGCCCTTGAGTCAAGTTACTAACTTTTTCTTTTTGTCATGTCTTGAGTACGCACGGAGAGGATGAAAGTGAGAAGGACAGAGATGAAGAAATTCCAGATCTAGAAGACCCAGACGAGATGATGGAAGCGAGAAACGGTGTCAATGGAAGAGGAAACAGAGCAGGAGTTGAGGTACAAGCAGGTAGAAGAACTCTACAGAGTTATGCAATGCCCACAGTTGATCAATTCACGCCAGCGATTGTTAGCCAGAGAACGCGGCTGAGGTCTTTCACCCAAAGCCAAACGTGATACATATGGTGACAAATTACACTACCTTCCATGGAGTACCGAACGAAGATCCTAGTGTACACATCACTAACTTCTTGGAGATAGTCAACACGGTCCAACCAGCAGGAGTGCCTGAAGAAAACATTAAGATGAAATTGTTCCCATTCACTTTGAAAGACATGGAAAAGATATGGTTATTGTCTCTATCACCAGGATCGATCCAAACTTGGACCGATCTACTGCAAAAATTTATGAATAAGTACTGCCCACCGGGTAAGTCACTGTAGATGAGACGAGACATCATGAATTTAAAGCAAAAACCGGCCGAGACTTTCAAAGAAGCTTGGAATGGTTTATGGAAGAACAACAGAGATGCCTTCACCACGATATCACTATACCCGTACGAATGCATAGTTTCTATCACGGATTGCGGCTCAGTGAACAAATGAGAGTTGATGCATCGAGCAACGGATGTTTTGCGTTGCTGTCACCTGAAGAAGCTGAAGAAAAGTTGGAACAAATAGCACTTACAAGCCAATGGGGGACGCCTCAAATTGAAAATGTAAAGGTAGCTGAAGGAGTATTTGGAGAAGATACATCTCAAAAGATCTTATACCAGTTAATGGCGAGGAACGAAAAAATAGGCAGCACGCAAGACCACATTGCCAAGGTAGAGAAAGTTCAAGAAGTCGAAGCAACCAACACCGAAGATGTAAACTATTTAGGGAGGCAAAGAAATCCTTATAGGTGCGGATATCGCCCAGGTTCTCACGACCACCCTGGTTTTCGACTAAGTGATCCTACAGGTGGATAGAGACCAAGGCAGACTGGGGGTTTATGCCTCAATTCAACAAATCGAGTGGTTGGGAGGCATCCATGGATAAAATGAGCTCAACTGTGACTGACACGCTCAATCAACTCACCAAATCCATGACCGAGCTGAATGAAAACTTCATCATATATTGTCAGAAGAATGATGCAAGACTGACCAATCAGGAAGCCTTAGTGCAGAATCTGTCGCACCAAATAGGGTAGTTCGCCGAACAAGTTTCATCCTGTCCTCCGGGAGGATTACCAAATAACACTGAGAAGAATCCGAAGGACATGAATGCAATAATGACAAGCAGCGAAAAAGAATTACCTAGACCTGTTATCAGAGAATAACCAGCTTGAATAGAACGTAGTAGAATCAAGAAGAAAATAGGATCCGATTAATCGGGACACCACGCCGATTAATCAAGCGTCTACAGATTCAAAAGACAGAGCGGATAGAGCAGCAACGGGTAAGTCTTCACAAACTATAACTATTAATCCTGCTACTTTTCCCTATCAAACTAGGAAATATAAACCGAATCATGATGATGTTTTTTTTTAAAAAGTTCATAGACATGTTTAAGAAATTGCAAGTGAATATACCTTTGGTAGAAGCTCTGGCCGGGATGCCGGAATACGCAAAATTCTTGAAAGAAGCAGTCTCTACCAAAAGGAAGTTGTTATTCCTTGAGACTATTTGGCTTAATGAAGAATGCTCGGCGGTTTTGCAACGCAAACTGCATCCTAAGTGTAAAGGTCCTGGGAGCTTCCTTATACCTAGCACAATTGGAGGAGTGTGCCTAAACAAAGCCCTATGCGATCTTGGAGCCAGTGTTAATCTTAATGCCACTCTATATTTTCACTAAGTTAGGCATGAAAGAGTTAAACGATACATCTATAACCCCTCAATTGGCCGATAGGTCTATGATGCAACCTTGTGGGGTGGTGGAAGATGTGCTGGTAAAAGTTGATAAATTCATGTTCCCCGTAGACTTTGTAGTATAAGACATGGAAACTAACCTTGATGTTCCACTGATCATAGGAAGACATTTCCTAGAAACAAGTAAAACATTGATAGATGTGCATAAGGGTGAGCTGATTCTAAGGGCAAATGAGGACCGTGTAGTGCTCAATGTGATGAAAACAATGAGGTATGCACAAGATGGGGGTGAAGCATGTTACATGCTAGATGCCATAGACAAGCTTGTTTTGAAATTACGTCAGCAAGTGGCACTAGACCCTGAAGTAGCAGAGACTTTGCTCCGGAAAGAGGATGAAAGAAGTAATGAGAAAACAAGGTTTGGGTGTAGCGAAGGTCAAGTACGAGAAGTACAGCCTATTGATGACAGTCAAAATAGTATAACCTACGGCATCAAAATTCCATCCATTATGAGCTAAAAATAGTTGTTTCAACCTATAAATATGAACCATTTAAGTTGAATATCATATGTCGGGTTCGTGAGTCGAGTAATTTGCACTTAGCATTTATTTTCCCTATTTCGATATTATTTCGTGCATTATTTGATTATTTTCACGATGAGAAATATTGGGCTAAGTATCATGGATGAATCTAGAGTGGACTGAACGAAAGGATTGGGCCTAGGGTATTCCAGAACATTCCAAGTTAAGTATGTAGAAGAAAAATGACAAAAGTACCCCCGGTTTACCGGGAGTGGGCACTGACTAACCAAGGGTCCAAAATCTTCTGAAACACATTTTCTTGGACGAGGGGTAGAACTAAGTGTTTCTAAGTCGGTTTATGTAGCTACAAATAAGAGGCCTCGCCTCGGAATTCAATGTACACAAATTTTCAAGGCAAATTATGCAATAAAAGTTATTTGTTCTTTACTTTATTATTTTATGAGTTTTGGTCAGAGAGACGATGGAGTCGCCGCCTAGGGAGAGATCTGAGAGAGATCTATGCTCATCTTCGAGGGTATGATTATCTGTCTTTTCCAAGATGTAGATCTGTCGTTGTTCTATTCGACTAGTATGTGTTAATTGCTTATTTACTTTAACTATGTAGTAGTTAGTTTATTAGATCTAATTCATTGGTGAAGAAATCATGAAATAGTGGTTGCGTTCTTCAGATCTGCAACGGTCTATAATGCTAGATCTAAATACCTAGTAAATTACTAATTCATGATAATCGGCGCCAGCTACGTTGATCGATAGATTTAATTTACATGTTAGTTGCCTGATAAACTATTTTCATGTCATCGTAAAGTAGCATGATGTACTGATAGTGAAGTTCTAGTTTGGACATTATCTAGATGGACTCTAGCAACGTGCTGATCAGTGTCGACAGCTGTCAAGGAGGGTTAGCGGTATGAGTTAGCGCTCGATACCGACACCTCTAGTTATTTATGCGTATGGGCCATTACGGACCAATTAAGGAGAGTATCTTGCATATAGATTGTCTACTACCATGGTCAGAGTAGATATGGTTATGAGTTGCACCCGTAGCTTAACAATAAATTAAAATTCACCGAAGGGGAGGATTATTGCATGTGTGGGGGCAATAACTAATTACTTATAATTGAACTAATACATTAGAAACTCTTGTTTGCTTTGTGAGAACTAGCGTAACCTTGTTAGTTTGTGGCACCAAATTTACTTTGTCTATATTATAGTTGGTCGTAGACCGTTATTTGTGACAAGCTCAATCTTGATAATTTGACGTTCTTACGAGTCTCTGAGGGATCGACCTTGACTCGCCAGTACTCTACTATGATAGACCTAGTCCTTTTGCTAGTAGGTGCTTTGCACGCGATCAAGATTTTCTGGTGCCGTTGCCGGGGACTCGTGTCAAGAATACTCATTATTTAAGATTGAGTGTCTGTATATATTCGAGTCTATTTAATTGAGTGTGTTTTATAGTCTGTTTATACTGGAGTTGTACAGAATAAATTCTGATAAAATCTGGAAAAAAAACTTTATCCAGTTTACCGAGGGTATACCGCGATAAACCGAGGGTCCCAGTTTTGGCAGAATTGGTTCTGTCAGTTCAACGTCGAGTCACAGATAGAGTGTGTATTTTTTAGTCTACCGGGCGTGTGTAACAGCTGCCGAGGCAAGTCACTAACTTCTTATTTTCTTTTTGTGTCTTGTAGTATGCCACATGAAGTTCAGCAGCCAAACTCGAGAGATTCATACCAGAGATTGAAAAGTTTGCTAGACAACTAAGAAAGAAAACTCTAGAGAGATCTGTTAGGCTGGCAGACGACTTGAGTTGGCACGAAGGAGATCACAGAGATATGGAAGAAGAGATTCCACCTTTGGAGGATACAGAAATCAACATGGCGCAGAACGGACAAAATGGACAAAATGGAGCAGGAGTTGTGGTACAAGGAGATAGGAGAACTCTACCGAGTTATGCAATGCCGACGATTGAACAATTCATGCCAGCAATTGTTCAGCCAGAGGGTGCAGCTGAGATCTTCCATCCAAAACCAAATGTGAAACAAATGGTGACTAATGAGAAAACAAGGTTTGGGTGAAAGAAGTAATGAGAACCCATTTCAGCCTCATATGTTCTGTTAAAAGAGTCCATCTATTAATAGGAGGTTCACCCCTTCGTCTACGGTTTTCTTGAAAACTATGCCACCAACTCATTGCATAATCCGTAAACTCCAAGGTTGCAATTTTCGCCTTCTTCGCATCACTATAATTATGAACCAAGAAAATTTGGTTCATTTCCATTTCAAATGCTAAATACTTCCCCGGATCAGCCTTGCCATCAAAAGACGGAATCTTAAACTTCAACCCATGAAAATTATTATCAGGAACATCATCAAATTCGGGCTGTTCATAGTCATCATCTACATAACTATACACATCAGCATCCTGTCCACCAACATGACCACGACCACCATTATTACCATGACCACCCATATTAAAACTCCCCCCCTCGTCCACCACCACCCCTACCTCTACCAATACCACGTGCTTGAAACAATTCAGTTATTGCAGCTAGTTGATCCGCCATGTCTCGGTTTACTTGCTCAATACGATTATTAGTGAACACGTAATCTACCCTCTAAAGCAGATTCATCCGGTTCTCCCACGTTATCTCACAAATCACTCGTGTTTAACACTCACCCTCAACTTTTGCTTTAGGAAAGTGAACCCGTCAAATGAATCAAAAGATCGAGAAAACATGGACAATTCACAAACAAGGACTCAAAGCACCAAGTCACTTAGAAAAACCAAACAATAAGGTATGGAAAAGGTTTGAGAAGTTTGGGAAGAAAGGATATCAAAGGAGATAAAAAAACAAGGTGAACTAAGTAACAGCACCACAAAACTCAAGCAACCAACAACTTCAACTCGTGTTTTTTGTAATTTTTTTTTAACCTTCGGCCTCTTTTTTTTATTTTTTAATGTTATAATTCGGCCTGATTATTATTATTATTATTTTTGATAAAGGAAGAAAAACAATTCTTAAATCAACTATTTAATATTCAGCACTTATTGGGTGTAAGATACTAAATAATGATCACCTTGAATGCTTAGTAAATAAGAAGAGATGTAAGGGTTTAAGTTATAAAAAAATTTAACACAGCCGTGGGGGGGTAGGGCTGATATGGCTGCAAATTGTGATCAAGAAAACAAGAAGATTTGAAGATTATATGAAGATTACTATGAACAACTGGAAGAAAACTTAGAGAAGATGAACATACATGAAGGTTTATGTAAAATTTTCTGGAAATTTAACAAGAACACAAGCATATATCACAAGATTCAGCACTTAGACAAGCAAGAAACATAGAAATTCGATGGAAAAATATGAGGAAAAAAAATTATGCGTTTTTTTTGGGGACGAAAATTGAAAGAAAAATATGCAGAAAAATAAGAAGAAACAATGATATTTGATACCTCAATCCCTAGTCTCTGATACCAATTGAAATAGGTTTGGATCTAGATTGAAGGCATCAATGTTGAACACAAGAACAAAAAAGCAAGCTTGTTCTTCCTAAGGAATCAGCACCTTAGAAATCCCAAGTTTGAGAACATCACAACAAAGGAATGCTCAATCCTTTGATAGATTCTCCAAGTTAAACACTACCTAATCAGCAAGGTAAATGTAAAACTGAATCAAATTTTCAATCACTGAAAATTCATAATATATAAAATTTCACTCAATGTTTGTCTTACTTTTTCAAAGTACAAAACAAAGGCCTTATATAGGCTACTAGACTTGCAAACTATAATGCATAAGACAATGTGGGAGAAACACACTTCTAAAAAATGCCATAAGCATAAGGAGATGGGCTTTGGGCTGATCCAACTCAAAATAGAATAGTTTTGGGTTTTTTTTGGGTTTCCTAAAAAATACGAGTAAAAAGGAAATGGATTTTGGGTTGGGTTTAAAAGTTGATGGAAATGTTTTGGGCTTATGGTCCTACCCAAAAGGTGTTGGATAAAAGGTTTTGGGCTTTGGCTTCAAACAAAACCCAAAGGAAAATAGTTATTGGTTTTGTTGGGCTTATATCACTAAAATTAGAAAATAATGCTAAAAATAGCCCAAATTGGAAATAGTTCCCCATTTGGCCCATTAACCCCAATTACAAGATAATAAGGATAAAATGGCCAAGTCTTCATTCTTGATGAGCCGAACATGTTCCTTGAAAGTTGCCACAATTAGATTCTTCAAAGATTCCTCGAACTTCCTCTTCTGTGATCTCGTGACTGGCCTATCTCGAAACACAAGTGGATCAGCTTTTGGACCATCAATATCTGTGTTTTGACCACTATGATTCGTATCAACTTGTGTTGTCACACATGATAGGGATTTTCTTTTCTTCTATTCCATAGTCTTATTTATTGTCTGATCCAAAGTACTGGTGCACAACAGCTACCTGCTGCTATATATTTTGCTTCAGCTGTTGAAGTAGATATGGAAATCTTCTTTTTTGGTAAACCATGATACCAGTCTGTTCCCTAGAATCTGACAAGTTCATGAGGTGCTCTTTAATGATCCACTTTACATCCAGTATAATCTGAATCTGGATAATATATTAGCTTGAATCCATCTTCTATTGGATACCAGATTCCAACATTTACTGGCTGCGTCAGATATTTGATGATTCCTTTTGCTGCTAGTAAGTGAGATTCTTTTGGTTGTGATTGAAACCTTGCACATACTCCTACTGCAAATGCAATATCAGGTCTACTTGTAATTTAGTAAAGTAGAGATCCAATAATTCCTCTGTATAGTTTTTGATCTACATCCTTCCCATTTTCATCTTTTCCAAGAATAATTCTGGCACACATTGGTGTGTCTGATGTGCCACTTGTATCCATTCCATATTTGTGTATCAAGTCCTTTGTCTATTTGGCTTGATTGATGAATATGCCATCTTTCATCTGTTTTACTTGAAGTCCAAGTAAGTAATTGAGTTCTCCTATCATGCTCATTAGAAATTTGGTTTTCATTTGATTAGCAAATTTTTCACATAGTTTTTCATCTTCTGATCCAAAGATGATTCATCAACCTAGATTTGGACAAGTAGAGTGCTTGATCCATCTTGTAGCTTGAAAAGAGTCTTGTCAATGGTTCCTTTGTTGAATCCATTGTTTATCGGAAATTGTGAAAGGGTTTCATACCAGGCTCTAGGTGCCTGTTTGAGTCCATACAAAGCCTTCTTGAGTTTGTACACTTTGTCTTTCTTTCCTTTGAGTTAGAAACTAAAGGTTGCTCTACATATAATTCTTCTTCCAGGAGTCCATTGAGAAATACACTTTTGACATCTATTTGATATACTTTGAAGTCTTTATAAGCTGCAAATGCTGGGAACAATCTTATTGCTTCCAATCTTGCTACTGGTGCAAATGTTTGATCACAGTCTTTGCATTTAGATTGTGAATATCCCTTTCCTACCAGTCTTGCCTTGTTTCTGACAATTGCTCCTTGTTCATCCATCTTGTTTCTGAACACCCATTTTGTTCCAATGATGTTTGTCATGTCTGGTCTATCAACAAGTTCCCAGACTTCATTCCGTTCAAACTCAATTAGCTCTTCTTGCATAGCTATAATCTAATCAACATCTTGGATTGCTTCATCTATGGTCTTTGGTTCAACCTTTGACAAAAAACAAGTTAACATGCTTTCCAGTTGTCTTCCAGTTCTTACACCTGTGTGTACATCTCCAATGACTTGCTCAGCTGGATGATCTTTGAGCCAGTTGATGTCATGTGCTAACTATGTTGGTGAAGCCTCTTCTACTGGTGTATTTACTGGTGCTTCATCTTCTTGATCATCATTTGCATCTTCTACTGGTGTAGTTGGTGGTTCTACCTCCACAGAAGTTGGTCTAGAGTCTTGTTTTGCTGTTTCTGTCTCATCTAGGTTGAGTAGATCTTCACAGCTGGTGTTAGGTTCATCAAATACCATATGTATTGATTCTTCAATCACCAAGGTTCTTTTGTTCAGTACTCTAAAGCTTTGCTTGTGTCTGAATATCCCATGAAGATTGCTTCATCAGCCTTTTCATCAAAAGTGTGTAGCTAATTCCTGTTCAAGACAAAACATTTAGCTCCAGACATATGTAAGTGAGAAATGTTAGGTTCTCTTCCATTCCAGACTTCATAGGGTGTTTTTCTTGATATTTGCTGATGTTGATCTACTTTGTGTATAGCAAGCTGTGTTTGATGCTTCTGCCCAAAACCATTTTGGTAGACTTACTTCAGCTATCATAGCTCTGACAGCTTCTTTTAGAGCTCTGTTTCTCCTGTCTACAACTCCATTTTGATGTGGTGTTCATGCTGCTGAAAGTTGATGTAGTACATGATGTATGTCAACCAGATGATGTATGTTGCTATATTTTAAATCCCATTTCTTAAGTTTTTAGTGATATTTTCGTATCAATTATAGTATATGTTGTGATGGTACGTTTTATTTTTGTAAATAGTAGATATAATAAAATCCCACTATTTTGACATATTTATAAGGCTTATCGGCCTATTTTTATTATCAGAAGTACCCGTGGTTTTTCTTGGTTTTGTTCAATTACATATACCACTTGGTAAAGCTTTGGGGGTCGTGACATAAAGCTAGATGAATACAGAAATATAATTATTAGAATAATTATATTAAAAATTTCGTTACATGATTCATAAAAATTAAAAGTTGACAAGACCAGACGCAGACCGGAAGAATCCCGGTCTACGCCGGAATATGTAGAGATTTGGCGAGATTGTGCAAGATTTGGCAAATATTGGCAAAGGGACCCACCTCAGCATTATTGATACTATTCAAAAACAGAGACCAAAAAGGAGGGATGTATATATATTTATATCAGACGAAAGAAAGGAGGGGGGCCTTCATCTTCTTCTTTATTTTTTCCTCTTGCAGGAAACATATTTCCAAGGCTCTTAAAGCCAAATATAGTTATTTCCATATTAGCTAGCTTCATCACAACTTAAATTCTTAGAATATTTAGCTCAAGCTTATGGAGGGATTGATTGGGAAAAAAGATTAAGCTTTTGGTTCAAACTCCATTGAAGCTCACCGGAGATGGAAGCAAGCTTGCCGTTGCAAACTTATCGGTTGTAATCGGTAACATAATATTCTAGTTTTATTTTGTTTTGTTAATCTGATTACTATAAATGCTAATTTAAATATGTTTGTATTCATAGTAATGAGTGGCTAATCGTGTAACTAGCCAAGGCATTGTAGTTGAACTATTTTGGTCTCATTTAGTTGAACGGATGATGATTATGTAATGTATATTTTAATTTCAATTGTGTTGAAGCTTTTTCTACTTGTATTGATTGTTAGCTTGTGTTGGAGTAATTAACCAATATTAGCATACACACATTTAATTGATACCGAACGGAGATATTAGGTGTGAGAACGAGGTAGAAAAACCGGAAGGTAAAATTGGCCGTTTATCGGAATCCGATTTCTTATCCGGGGAAAGATTAATTGTACTTGAGAGTTTATCATGTCAAATCATTAGGTTTAGGGCTCTTAAACCAAGGAGGAGGCATAGAACAATTTCGTACATTCGTATGAGGGGAAATTGTTAGAATAATGAGTACACCGTTTCACACAATTGGATACCCTTAATCGGCCGATTGATTACATCCTTAAAACTGAAAGAGATTATAGTTCAATGAAATTGCCTTGGTTAGTATCTTTATTATTAATCGTTAATTTTATTAGCAGCATAAAACTATCACCTTTATGTTAAAACTGCGACTTAGATCAAGATAATAATAACTAATTGGTGTTTGACCTAACATCCCTATGGGATACGACCTTGACCACTTACTAGACTACAATTGACCCGGTACACTGCCGGTAAGATTGGACACCTAGAAATTCCCGATCAAGTTTTTGGTGCCGTTTCCGGGGATGTGTAACGGTTGATACTTGTATTAATTCAAAATTCTTAAGAATGAGTCAAAACTTTTTTCTATCCTAATTTATATTTTGTTTCTTTGGTGCTTACCTCTTGGTAAGTCACCAAGTGTTGTTTTATTGTGTTCTTGTTGTTTCTGTCTTGTAGTGGATGACACGTTCTTGACAAGGCAAGACACCGCTCACTCCATATCATTCGGATATCAACACTTGCATTTGAAGTTTGAGAGCCGAAAATAAAGGTAGTCAATCAAGCCAAGAGCCTAATCGAGGTGAAATTTTTTCACAAGAGTCAATCAAGAAGGAGAGATGGATGATGAGATCTTTGTAGACGCACAAGAAGAGCAAGGGCTCAATCGTGCCCAAGGCCATGCCCAAAATCCCGAAAATCGAAATCCACCACCACCAAACAACAACAATCTTCCACCACTCAACAATAACCCTCCAAACCCAAGACCTATTTGTGATCAAACCATGAGGAGAAATGCAACCAATAACCCAATCCTTCTACCTAATGTTGGTGCAAACAATTTTGAGGTCAAGTCTCATCTTTTTGGTTTAATTGACACTAGAGCCCAATTTTTAGGAGAGGATGATGAAGTCCCGCATCATCACCTATATCTTTTTGAAGAATTGTGTAACACGGCCAAAATCCAAGGTGCACATCCTGAATTGACAAGAATGTCAATGTTTCCCTTTTCTTTAAAAGCAAGGGAACGAAATTGGTTTATGTCTCTCTCACATCATTCCTTGACAAGTTGGGAGGACATTCAAACTGAGTTCTTAAAGCAATATTTTACTCCGGGTAGGAATTTGGAGTTGAAGGTCGAAATTTCTAATTTTAGACAAGGATCCGAGGAAACACTTGGAAATCCATGGGAAAGATTTAAGAAACTGTTAAGATCCTGTCCCGATCATGGTTACTCTCTTGACATGCAAATTCAACTTTTCTATCAAAAATTGAGTAAGGACTCACGTGCGGATGTTGATCATGCATGTGGTGGTTCTTTAATGATGAGTGAAGCACAAGTTGTGTATGAGGCTATCGAGAAAATTTCTAAGAACAATAGGATTTGGGAAACTGGTTCTAGCACAAGAAAAGTAGCTTTTGTAGGAGAATCGACGTCAAACGCAGAAGTTTTTGCACACTTGGAAAATCTGAGTAGGAAGTTTGATTGTTTGCAAGGAGGCAAAAATCTAAGCTCGGAAGGTAAGGTGTCAAATGAATATTCGAATGATGGTATGAGAAATGATGACAATGTGTCATTAGGAATGGAAGAATCCGAAGGATATTCAAGGGAAGAAGTAAGTTTTATGCAGCAACATAGGAACTTAAATAATGCCTATTCAAACTCATTCAATGCCATTAGGAGAGATCACCCTACTTTCCGATGGTCCAAAAACCCAAGTAAGCAAGCACAACCACCCTATCCAACTCAGTACAAGAGCTCGTATAATGCGAATACTCAAAATCAAGGTTACCAAGGAAATACCTCGAGCCAAAACCACCAATCACCACCCAGATCATACCCACAACACACCACTCAAAGTATACCAGTTACACAAATTTCCAATCCGCCGGTAGAAGGAGTTGATAAGTGGGAAAAATAAATGGAAAATATAATGGGTGTGATGTCTACCCAGGCTCAGAATATGGAAACCATGATGACTTCTATAGGCGCGGTCACTAAGGATATCAGTACTTTAAAAACATCCATGAGTGGACATGACACGAGGATGAGAACCATAGAAGCATCTGTACGAAATATGGAAGACCACTTGAGTAGAGAAGGAGAACGGAAGAATAGTAGACCTCCGGGAGGATTACCTAGTAATACCGAAAGAAACCCGAGAGAGGTGAATGCAGTGATTACCCGACGTGGAAGGGTATGTGGAAGTAATGGAGTAGAAAACTCCGGGAACAATGAAGTAGAAGATGATTTGGATGATAAATTCGAAAAAGAACTGGAAAATAAGGAAGAACAAAAATTCAGTAAAGAAGAAGAAGAAATCATTTTGATGATTTCTTGAGACGTGATAGACATGTTGAAGTAGAAATCGAAGATGATGAATGGATCAAAGTCCCAAGAATACTGAAAAATCCGAGGGCCAGCGATCTAAGGACCTTATTTAATGAACATGCCAGAAAGGATGAGGTTACTGATGGTACAGTCCAAGTGGGAAATAGCAACACTCAAACAACAGAACAAGTGAAGAAGAACTCAGGGCAAATTTCAAAGAAAGTAGTGCAGGATCATGACACATGACGACCACCAAATGCTCAAAAGTTTAAGGAAGCGTCACCATCTAAGGAGAAAGGTAATGGAGGCATGACTTCAGACCCGAAAATTATTGATCTTGAATCTTTACCTTACCCACCCAGAGATCAAATTAAAAAGTTGAAAACAGATAAAAAAGTATGCACGTTTCCTTGACACATTTCTTCACCTTAATATCAATATCCCTGTCATTGAAGCACTAATCAATATGCCCACATATGGAATGTTTCTCAAGGATATCCTCTCAAACAAAAAATGCTTAGAAGAATATGAGAACATCTGCCTTAATGAAGAGTGCTCCGCAGTATTACAGCACAAGCTCCCGCCTAAACTAAAAGACCCCGGTAGCTTTACCATCCCATGCGAGATTGCGGGTTTCTTGTTTAAAAAGGTAGTTTGTGATCTCGGAGCCAGCATTAATCTCATGTCTTACGAGGATTATAGGAAACTAGGAATAGGAAAGCTCAAGAACACTGAAATGACTCTCCAGATGGCAGATAGATCTATTAAACTAAAGGAGTCATCGAAGATGTGTTGGTTAAGATAGATAAGTTTTACTTCCCAGTTGACTTTGTAGTTATGGAAATGGAAGAAGGATTTTCAGCACCTCTTATTCTTGGTCGACCATTCTAGCTATGGGAAGAACCCTTATTGACGTTCAAAAGGGTGAGTTAATTTTAAAAGTCAATGAAGATGAGGTCACTTTTAATATATTTAAAGCTATGAAACATCCATACAAATCATAGGAATCATGTTCATTCATAGATACTATGTCCTCTATTTGTATAGATCATGCTGAATTACAAACTTTTGAAGATAAGCTCGAAGAATGTTTGGCCTTATCTATCTATGAAGGAGATGACCAGGAAATGGAAGAAGTCATCTTTCACCTAAACACAGGTAGATCTTTTAAAAAACGACCATGGCATCGTTATTTGGACTTAGAACGGGATTGCCCAGTATTGAAACCTTCGGTGGAAGAGCCACCAAGGAATCAGGAACTGAAACCTCTCCATTCGAATCTTAAATATGCTTTTCTTGAAGCCGATAATTTGCTTCCTGTTATTATTTCATCTTCATTAACCAGTTCACAGGAAGATCAATTGTTAAGAATGTTGAGGCAACATAAGAAAGCATTTGGATGGACAGTGGCAGACATTCAAGGAATAAGTCCCGAGATTTGTGTACACAAAATAATTTTGAATGAAACAGCTAAGCCATGTATCCAGCCTCAACGCCGCCTCAACCCGAACATACAAAAAGTGGTCAAGAAAGAGGTTATTAAACTACTGGAGATGGGGATCATTTTTCCCATATCAGATAGTGTATGGGTAAGTCCCACCCAAGTAGTACCAAAGAAGGGCGGCTTCACGATAAAAGAAAATGACAAACATGAGTGGATTCCGACAAGAGAAGTCACATGATATCGGATGTGCATTGATTTTCGTAAACTAAATGAGCACACTAAGAGACCATCATCCACTTCCATTCATAGTACAGATGTTGGAACGGCTAAGTGGACATAAATTCTACTGTTTCTTGGATGGTTATTCAGGCTATCTGCAGATATTTATCGCAGCAGGGGATAGAGAAAAAATGACTTTCACTTGTCCTTATGGAACCTTTGCATATAAAAGAATGCCGTTTGGATTATGCAACGCACCATCTACGTTTCAGCGATGTATGATGGTAATATTTTCAGACATGGTAGAAAAGTTTTTGGAAATATTCATGGACGATTTCAGCATTTTTGGAGACTCTTTTGGAGAATGTCTCACACACTTGGAACGTGTTCTGAAACGCTGTGAAGACACCAATTTAGTTCTAAACTGGAAAAAGTTCCATCTAATGGTATCATATGGTATTGTTCTAGGTCATAGAATTTCTGAAGAAGGTGTTGAGGTTGACAAAGCCAAAGTCGAAGTAATTGAAAAGTTACCTCCACCAGTAAATCTGAAAACTCTGAGGGGATTTCTTGGACATGCTGGTTTATATAGAAGGTTTATTGCAGATTTTTCCCGTATAGCGAAACCTCTTTGTCATTTTCTTGAGAAAGAGGTGCCGTTTAATTATGATGACAAATGTATGGAAGCATTTGAAACTTTAAAGGCACGGTTGATAACTGCACCAGTGTTAGTGGCACCAGATTGGGATTTACCCTTTGAGCTTATATGTGATGCAAGTGATTTGGCGGTTGGGGCTGTTCTAGGTCAACGCCATAACAAAATACTTAAGGAAATCTACTATGCATCCCAATCTTTAAACGCAGCCCAGCTTAATTATACCACAACAGAAAAGGAGCTACTTGCCGTAATCTTTGCTCTGGACAAATTTCGATCTTATCTCACTGGTTCTAAAGTCATTATCTACACTGATCATTCAGCATTAAAATACTTGTTGAGTAAGAAAGATGCAAAGCCATGTCTTCTCAGATAGATTCTGTTACTTCAAGAATTTGACATTGAAATTAAAGATAAAAAGGGTAGTGAGAACGTAGTAGCAGACCATTTGAGTCGAATGGAGTCTACAGAAGAAGAAGGAAGGAGACAAGAGATCAAAGATTCATTTCCAGATGAACAACTCCTCATAGTTGATGCTCCTCCAACAATGCAGCTCGCCATGGTTCGGTAATATTGTTAATTACTTTACATGTGAGTATGTTCCGTCTCATTGGACATGGCAGCAGAAAAAGAAATTCTTTTATGATTTAAAATTCTATCATTGGGAAAAACCGGACCTCTTTCGAAGATGTTCGGATGGCATAATTAGGAAGTGCGTGCCCGATAATGAAATTTTAAGTATCTTATCTTTTTGCCATGATCGTGAGGATGGCGGACACCATGGAGGGTGGAAAACCGCTTACAAAGTATTGCAATGTGGATTTTACTGGCCTACACTGTATAAAGATGCACACCACTATGCACGATCTTGTGAATCATGCCAAAAATGGGGAAATGTTTCTAAAAAGCACGAGATGCCTCTTCAACCTATATTGGAGTGTGAATTATTTGATTTTTGGGGCATTGATTTTATGGGTCCTTTTCCTCCATCTTTTGGTAAGAAATTTATCTTAGTAATGGTCGATTATGTATCTAAATGGGTAGAAGCCCAAGCTCTTCCAAAAATGGACAAAACGGAGCAGGAGTTGTGGTACAAGGAGATAGGAGAACTCTACCGAGTTATGCAATGCCGACGATTGAACAATTCATGCCAGCAATTGTTCAGCCAGAGGGTGCAGCTGAGATCTTCCATCCAAAACCAAATGTGAAACAAATGGTGACTAATTACACTACCTTCCATAGAGTACCGAACGAAGATCCTAGTGTACACGTCACCAACTTCTTGGAGATAGTCAGCACAGTTGAACCAGCAGGGGTGCCTGAAGATAACATTAAGCTGAAGTTGTTTCCATTCACTCTGAAGGACAAAGCGAAGATATGGTTATTGTCTCTAGCACCAGGATCGATCTGTTGCAAAAATTTGTGAACAAGTACTGCCCATATTGGAAGTCACTACAAACGAGACAAGACATTATGAATTTCAAGCAGTTACCCACTGAAACGTTTGAAGAAGCTTGGGAAAGATTTAAGGAAGCACGAAGGAGATGCCCTCACCATGATATCACTCTACCCGTACGAATGCATAGTTTTTATCACGGATTACGGACAAGTGAACAAATGAGAGTTGATGCATCAGGACACCACTCCAGTAAACCGGGGGTCTGAAAATATAGCAGACTAGCAGGCAGAGCAGCAGCAGTCAGCAGGCAAGTCTTCACAAACTGTAACTATTAACCCTGCTACTTTACCCTACCCCCAGGAAATATAAACCGAATAATGATGATGCTCGTTATAAAAAGTTCATAGAAATGTTTAAAAAGTTGTAAGTGAATATACTTTTGGTAGAGCTCTGGCCGGAATGCCAGAGTATGCGAAATTCTTTAAAGAAGCAATCTCTACCAAAAGGAAATTGTTAGAACTTGAGGCCATTTGACTTAATGAGGAATGGTAGGCAATTTTGCAACGCAAACTGCCTCCGAAGTGTAAAGATCCAGGGAGCTTCCTTATATTTTTTTTTGGTTAAATGTAAATATATATAACTAAGGTATGCAAAATACAAGAGATTACATCCTAGACAATAAAGGAACTAGGCTAACACCTAAACAATGTTGAAAAGAGGTTAGATTTGTTGATTCCAAGCAGCATAAGATCCCTCAGGTTATATGCTACAAGAAACAACAGCCACTAAACACTCAACAACACCCAAAACCCGCAAAATGGGGTCATATGAGAGCATTTCTCACAGAGCCTATCCCATGGAGTGTAGAGAAACAAAATAACCTCATACATCCACCAAAAAGCACCAAGGATAATAACAAAATATATACAAACCCTAACATCATGGGGTAAAAGTGTATAGAGGGAAAACAGCCTGCATTATATAAAAAATGTGGATTTTAATACAATGCAGAACATAAAAAATCTTCATAAGAGCACCATCAAATCTCTTCATGTTCCTCATACGCCAAAGCCAATAAACCACCACAGAAACAGAAGCAGATCTGGCAACATTCCCATGAGAAGTAACCCTACAATTCCTACTAATCCATCTAACTGTACTAACAATTGTTTCCAACCTCTTATTGATGCCTAACCATAATCTGATCCTTCCCCAAAGCATACAAGAAATATGACATTGAAAGAACAAATTGGAGGAAGATTCATTGACCAGACCACAAAGAGAACACAACTTATCATCAAACTGAAGCTTGTCAGTAGTCAGCAGACAGTTCTTCAAAGACATCCAGAGCATAAAACAGTGTTTGGGAGTAGCCCTAGGATTCCAAACAAACCTGCACCACCAGACCTTAAGGCCATGCACCCTAAAGAAATCATAGGCAATCCTAGGTCTAAACTTGCCACCAACAGACCAAGACTACAATAAAGCAACTGCAGCCTCAGCAGAGCCAGGACAACACAGCAGCCTGTCCGTGATTCTAAACACTGCTTTGATCTATGCAGAATCACCATGCTTCACTGATAGTCCCAAATGTCCACACTCTGAAGATACTCGTCACTGATCCATTTTTCCCAAAGGTAGTCTTTTTTGCACTGAAAGTTCCACATAATCTTGCACAGAAGAGCCAAATTCCATGTTGAAAGCCGAAACACCCCCAAACCACCCTTATATTTAGGTAAAAAATATCATCCCAACCAATTAAAGAATTTTTGTTAGAGTCACATGACCCTCCCCACAAAAACCTTCTACACATTTGATCTAGGTGGATTGGAGGAGTGTGCCTAAACAAAGCATTGTGTGATATTGGAGGCAGTGTCAATCTAATGCCACTCTCCATCATTAGTAAGCTAGGCATGAAAGGGTTGAATGAAACATCTATAAACCTTCAATTAGCGGAAATGTGTATGAAGCAACCTTGTGGAGTGGTGGAGGATGTTTTGGTAATAGTTGATAAGTTCATATTCCCCGCAGACTTTATGGTGCTAGATATGAAATCTAACCACGATGTTCCACTAATATTAGGAAGACCTTTCCTAGCAACGAGTAAGACATTGATAGATGTTCATAAGGTGAGCTGATTCTGAGAGTGAATGACGACAAAGTAGTTTCAATGTGATGAATTCTTCATATTGCTAGATGCCATAGATGAAAAAGAAGCATTCTACATGCTAGATGCCATAGATGAGCTTGTTTTGGAATTATATCAGCAAGTGGCACTAGACCCTGAAGTAGCAGAGACTTTACTCCTGAAGGAAGAAGAAAGTTCTGAGGAAACCTGGCCTAAGTGTAGTGAAGGTCAAGTGCGAGAAGTTGAGCCTATATCTTCTTTGGATTTAGGAGGAACCAATCATAGACCTTCGTGGCACAAGTTCTTTGACTTACAATTGACTGGTAAGATGTTAAGATCATCACTAGAAGACCACCAAGGAACTTAACGTTGAAACCTTTGCCATCTCACCTGAAGTACGTATACTTACAAGATGATACTCTTCCTCTCATAATTTCATCGTTATTATCGCCTTTAGAGGAAGAGAAACTTTTAAGAGTATCGAGAGATCATAACATAGTGTTTGGGTGGACAATTTCAGATATTATAGGAATAAGCCCATCGGTGTGCATGCATAAGATCGCTGTAGATCCCAAGAAGAAAGCTGTAGCACAACCACAAAGGAGGCTGACGCCATAACTGAAGGATGTTGTTAAGGAAGAGATCATAAAAATGTTGGAAATTGGAATCATTATCCCTATTGCAGAAAGTGAATGGGTAACCCCGATTCATATGATGCCCAAAAATGAGGATTCACTGTACAACCTAATGAGTTTGATGAGTTAATCCTTGTGAGACTAATTACTGGACATCGAGTTGGCATTGATTTCAGGAAACTAAATGACGCAACTAGTAAAGATCATTTTACCTACCATTCATTGACCAGATGCTAGAGAAATTAAGCGGACATGCATTTTATTGTTTCTTAGATGGATATTCTGGTTACTGTCAGATCCATATTGCCCCTGAGGACCGAGAGAAGACCACTTTCACATGTCTTTATGGAACTTTTGCATACAATCGCATGGCTTTTGGACTTTGTAATGCACCAGCAACATTCTAAAGGTGCATGATGTCTTTATTTGTGGACATGGTGGAGGACTCTCTGGAGATTTTCATGGATGATTTTTCTGTATTTGGAGATACCTTTGATAAATGCTACAATTTGAGTAGAGTGCTAAGGAGATGTGAAGAGACCAACCTTGTACTTAACTGGGAGAAATGCCATTCCATGGTAACAGAAGGAATAGTGTTGGGTTATAAGATTTCAAGGAAAGGAATGAAGGTCGATAAGGAAAAGATAGAGGTAATAGAGAAGTTACTACCTCCAACAAACTTAAAGACATTGCGAACCTTTCTTGGCCACGTAGGATTCTATAGGAGGTTTATCAAGGACTTCTCTAAAGTTTCTAGACCTTTGATGGAATTACTTGCCAAAGATGTGCCTTTTGTATTTGAAGAAGAATGAAAACAAGCATTCAACACATTAAAGCAAATGCATATAATTGGCCCAGTTCTAGTAGCACCAGATTGGAACAAACCTTTCGAGCTTATGTGTGATGCAAGCGACACGGCAGTTGAAGCAGCCATAGACAAAGGGAGGATAAAATATTTAAGCCTATCTATTACACTAGTTATACATTTAATAGTGCCCAGAGGAATTATGCGACTACAGAGAAAGAACTCTTAGCTGTCATCTTTGCATTTGACAAGTTTCGGCCATACCTGATAGGATCGAAAGTTACTGTATTCACTGACCATCCAGATTCGAAATACCTTCTAACCAAGCTCTTAGCCAAGATTGTTGAGATGGAATCTACTCTTACAAGAGTTTGATGTTGAGATTAAAGATAAAAAGGGATATGAGAACCAGGTGGCTGATCACCTGTCGAGATTAACTTTTCTAGCAGATGAGCAACTGATTGAGATCAGGGAGAGCTTCTCCGATGAATAGATTTTTGCAGTCTCAGTGGTAGCTCGAGTTGGATCTCAGACCCGACATCATGCATCAAAAGTTGGCAAGGTATACCCTTGGTTTGGTAATATTGTTAATTATCAGGCAGGAAGGTACCTACCACCGGACTTCAGAAATACAGGTAAGAAGAAGTTCTTTACGGATCTGAAGCATTATCATTATGACGATCCCTACCTATATAAGCTATGCCCTGATGCCATTCTTAGGAGATGTGTCCATGAAGATGAGATTCCAAGTATTTTGAGCCTATGTCATTCTAGGGTAGCTGGAGGTCACTATGGGCCAGACAAGACAACAGCAAAGGTACTGCCATGTGGATTTTATTGGCCAATAATTCATAAATCTACTTACGAGTTTACATGAGCCTGTCATTCCTGTCAAATTTCTGGTAATATTTCCAAGCGGAATGAGATGCCACTACAAAGTATCTTAGAAGTTGAGTTATTCGATGTTTGGGGAATTGATTTTGTTGGGCCTTTCACATCGTCGAAATCAAATCGTTACATCTTGGTAGCAATTGATTATGTTTCCAAATGGGAGGAGGCAGTGGCCTCACCTACTAATGATGCCAGGGTTGTCCTGAGGTTTTTTAAGAAGAACATTTTGACGAGGTTTGGAGTGCCTAGAGCCATAAATTAGCGATGGAGGGAGTCATTTTCGTAATAGGTTGTTTGAGAAATTGATGATGAGATACAGGGTTAGACATATGATTGTAGCATCGTATCACCCCCAGACAACCGGACAAGTGGAGGTCACGAACAGAGAGATTAAAAGAATTTTAGAGAAGACTGTGAATCCCATGAGGAAAGATAGGTCTTTGTAGATGACGCTATTTGGGCATACAGAACAGCTTATAGGATCACAATTTGGATGTCACCATATATGATAGTGTTTGGAAAAGTGTGTCATTTACCGGTAGAACTCGAGCACAAAGCATTATGGGCTAAAAGATTTCTAAACATGGATGAGAATTTGGCCGGTGAGAAGAGATTATTAGAGTTCAATAGGTTGGAGGAATTTAGACTTCAAGCGAATGAGAATGCAAATATTTATATGGAAAGAACGAAACGTCTACGCGATAAGAAGATTCTAAACCGCATATTTCAAGTTGGAAATAAGATGCTGGTATATAAGTCTAGATGGTATGGACCACATGTAGTCACGAAAGTCTTCAATTCAGGTTCATGTGAAGTTAGAAATGAATACTCTGGGAAGAATTTCATAGTAAATGGCCACATGTTGAAGCATTACTTAGAGCACAAGTATAACCCTGAGTTGGAAGTCTTTATGTTGACGGATCCAAAGTACGAATAAAGGAGCCCTATTAGTACAGTCAAGCTGGCGACTATAAACTCAGAACTATTTCTAAACCCTTCTTTATTGCTTTTGCTTATTTTATGTTTTTTGAGTCAATAAAGTAGCATGACAATCGCAAGGTTTTTTTCATCACATATATCTTCAGTCATATGACTCAAGACATATGTGGTTTTTTCCTTCATGATTCTCATGTGATACCCTCGTAAAAGTTTTTGCGTCTTGCTTAGGACAATAAAAGAATAAAGTGGCTTAAACTGTTTTTGCATATTCCTCTGGTTTGCACAATTCCCGCCACCTTATTTTCTTATTTCCCTTCGTATGTTACTCACAGTTTTTGGAAGTATTTCGGAAAGTAGGTAACAACTTGGAAGAGGAATGACCTAGGAGCTAATGATTCTGCTTCGGGATTCGTGTTGACTCAGCCGACCAATTCCAGAGCTAAGTACCTTTCCTTTTCTTTATTGTTAGTCATTGGGGACAATGTCTATAATAAGTGGGGGGTAGGCGGTCTTAGCTGCATAATTGATAAAGGGAAATTTTTTTGAAAAATGTAACACTGTTTTTAGCTTCCTTATTGCATGTTTTGGAGTATGGAATCGGTAGAAAAGGATCCCAAGTTCAATTTGAAGTGAGCTATAGCATATTCAATTTAGTATGGAAGAATGAGCATATGTTATGTTGCATGAAGTTGCAACTTATTAATTATTATTCTATCATTGCAATCAATATTTAAGCACATAATCCGAGTGAGAAGTGTTTAAAATTAGATGATGAGTTGTTTTAACCGGGAATCATTATTTGTCTGTCTATATACTTTAACAAATTGTTGTAAGACAAGGGAAGCAACTTGAATGCCAGAAGTGGTAACCAGGACAAAACGGAGTTGTGAGAGAAAGAGAGAAAACAAAATTGAGAAAAACTGCCAGGAAAAAAAACGAGAAAAAATTGAAAAAAAAATGAAATAAAGGCAGTGAGGGAAGCGAACTCGTGTAAAAAGGGCATGACCCTTGCATAAAAGAAACAAACAAGGACTTAGGAGCGAGACTCAGTCCCCGAGTCCGCCCGGCCCAATTAAGGTACCATGTTGTGTAACCAAGTTTGAAGGCAACATGAGCGAGTGTATGCGCAGGTAAGTTAAGATTGTGGGGTAACTTGATTCTCCTTACGAACGCACTATCATGACTGATTCATCACACGACACATTGACGCATGATAAGTAGTGATTAATGGGGAGCTTATGGACTGTGGCTTAATGTATGTTTTTGTCGGAAATCTTGATTGAATATGTGGTAGTTGATGGAGATTGTTCTTGGAGGTAAATTCCGCCTTGATACTCTGCTCGAGGATGAGCAGAAAGCTAGTGGGGGGGTAGTGGATGACAGTTAAAATAGTCTATCCTACGGCATCAACATTCTATCCATTATGAGCTGAAAATAGTTGTTTCGACCTATAAATATGAACCATTTAATTTGAATATCATATGTCAGGTTCGTGAGTCAAGTAATTTGCACTGGGCGCTTATTTTCCCTATTTTGATATTATTTCATGCATTATTTGATTATTTTTAGGATACAAAATATTGGTCTGAGCATCATGGACGAATCTAGAGTGGACTAAATGAAAGGATTGGGCCTAGGGTATTCCAGAACATTCCAAGTTAAGTCGGCATAAGAAAAATGACAAAAGTACCCCCGGTTTACCCTGAGTGGGCACCGACTTACCGATGTTCCAAAATCTTTTGAAACACGTTTTCTTGGACGAGGGGTAGAACTAGGTGTTTTTAAGTCGGTTTATGTAGCGATAAATAAGAGGCCTCGCCTCAGAATTCAATGTACACAAACTTTCAAGAAAAATATGCAATAAAAGTTCTTTGTTCTTTACTTTATTATTTTATGAGTTCTGGTCGGAGAGATGGCAGAGTCGCCGCCTAAGGAGAGATCCGAGGGAGATCTACGCTCGTTTTTGAGGGTATGATTATCTATCTTTTCCAAGATGTAGATCTGTCATTGTTCTATTCGACTAGTATGTGTTAATTGCTTATTCAGTTTAATTAAGTAGTAGTTAGTTTATTTTACCCCATGTGTTATAGATCTAATTCGTTGGTGAATAAATCATGAAATAGTGGTTGCGTTCTTCAGATCTACGACGGTCTATATCGCTAGATCTAAATACCTAGTAAATTACTAATTCATGATAATCGGCGCCAGCTACGTTGATCGATAGATTTAATGTACATGTTAGTTGCCTGATCAACTATTTGCATGTCATCGTAAAGTAGCTATAAGTACTAATAGTGAAGTGCTAGTTTGGACATTATCTTGATGGACCCTAGCAATGTGCTGATCAGTGTCCACAGCTGTCTAGGCGGGTTAGCGGTATGAGTTAGCGCTCGATACTGACAACTCTAGTTCTTTATGCGTATGGGCTATTACGGACCAATTAAGAAGGGTAGCTTGCATATAGATTGTCTACTACCATGGTTGGAGTAAATAGGGTTATGAGTTGTACCCGTAGCTGAACAATGAATTAAAATTCACCAAATGGGGGACTATTTAATGTGTGGGAGGAATAAATAATTACTCATAATTGAACTAATACATTAGAAACTCTTGTTTTCTTTGTGAGAACTAGCATAACCTTGTTAGTTTGTGACACCAAATTTACTACTGTTTGTATTATTGTTGGTCGTAGACCATTATTTGTGACAAGTTCAATCTTGATAATTTGACGTTCTTACGTGTCTCTGTGGGATCGAGCTTGACTCGCCAGTACTCTACTATGATAGACGTAGTCCTATTGCTAGTAAGTGCTTTGCACGCGATCAAGATTTTCTGGCGCCGTTGCCGGGGACTCGTGTCAAGAATACTTTTTATTTAAGACTGAGTGTTTGTGTACATTCGAGTCTGTTTTATAGTCTGTTTATACTGGAGTCATACAGAATCAATTTTGTTAAAATTTGGAAAAAAACTTCATCCCGTTTATCGAGAGTATACATTGGTAAACCGAGGGTCCCAGTGTTGGCAGAATCGGTTCTGTCAGTTCAGCGTCGAGTCAGTAGACAGAGTCTATGTTTTTGAGTCTGCCAGGCATGTGTAACTGCTGCTGAGGCAAGTCACTAACTCTTTATTTTCTTTTTGTGTCTTGTAGTTGTCCCGGATTTTATCAATACAAAACAACAAGTAATAAACCGGTTAACCTCAAGTGCAAGGATCGTAGTGTAGAGGCTATGCCGGGTCGATCTTACGGGGAACTAGACTGTTTGAACCCTAGCTTTTGTTTTTAACTAATTATTGTCACGAAAACTAACCTAAACAGGGAACTAAAACCAAACTAAACAGAAGATAAAACTAGACAGAGGATGAAATCCAAAGCTAGGAAAGATTGGAAGCGATAAACTAAACTAAACTAAAGTGCAAAAAAAGTAAACTAATCTAACAATTCAAGTTCAAAGGATTAAAATCAAATTATAACGAACGAACAAGCAATTGATCCACCTATCCTATCAACATTCAATTCTAATTCGGATTAATTCGTGATCTCCACTCAAGTCGTGATTCACCTAATCGAAGGCATAAACTCCTACTCTAAGTAGACAAGTTCGTTTCCTAATCTTTTATCTTTCGATGTTAAAGATTACGTCTTTCTAACCTAGGCGTGAAATCTTTCAATTCCTAATCTAGACAATCAATCTAATAACTCTCGTTTTAATTAGATCAAATATCTATTCTTTTAGCATGGTGATCTAATGTTTATATGATTTTCATCAATAAAACAATCATAAAGCAAACATCTTTCGATACGACTTGCAATAAAACAATGTAAAGCATGATAAAAGAAACAAACTTGAGATAGAAACTCACAAATCAATCACGAATCAAACTGAATTGTTGATGGACGGCTTCACAACGCTTGTTCAAGAGGGTTTAGCCTCTTAACATGCTTGTTGCAACTCGAATTGATGAAACAAAAGACATGAATCTATCTAATCTAATCTAGGAATTTTATTGCATAAAGTGGAAGAAAATAGAGTAAAAACACAGCCTGAGCCGCCCCTATGAAATTAGGGTTCGAATTCTATGTATGAGATGGAAAATCTGCTGCTTTAAATAGAGAAATAAGGCGGTTGGGAGTATGGCGGTGATGGACGCCCGTCCACTATCTTGGACGCTCGTTTGAGAATGATGCATGGCAAACGCTGGTTCACTGATTCTGGACTCAAACTTCTAAAATTCATATCTTGAGTTGTAGACCTCCAAAAATTATGATCCGAATGTCATAATTAAGCTCTCGGAAAACTCTACAACTTTCATTAAGGACTCTTCTTCAGAAAACGCCTTTTTGACTAGCCCGTTGTATTACGAGTCGTTTTCGGGATTTTCCACTAGTTTCAGCAACAGCATCCAAACTTGTAACGCTCATATCTCGGGCCTCATAAGTCGGAATGAATTGATTCAAAATCCTGCAGAATCCTCTCTTCAAGCCCTACAAATCTTCTCTTGAGGTCGAGAGTCAAATCAGTGTATATCATATCAAGAACTACATAGGAAGTTCGGCTGCTTGAAAGCTTCATTCCAAGCTTTATCTCCATCTTCCTTCCATTTCACTTCTCTTCCATGCAAAAAATCATCATTTAATCCTCTTGCATGCCAAAATATGTATCTATAACATAGGAAAAGTATACCAAAGCGTAACACAATCCCAAAATAACATAAAATCACAATTTAAGCACATAAATCATTACATTTTGCAATTCAACTATTAAAAACACCATTCGCTCAATATTTCAATATAAAGCTCGATTTCTATGAGAAACATACGAATATGGAGAGAATTGATATAAAATATATCCTTATAAAACGTACAAAATCACCCTTAACAACTCCCCCACACTTAAACCTTGCTCGTCCCGAGCAAGACAAAACATAATCATCACTCCAGACAAATAAACACTTATGCAAATATAAAACACATTCAAGTAGTTTAGAGGTTCACCCAAGTGAGTGTGTGCATAGCCATAATAAATTTCCACTAAATCCACACTTGAAATTGATTCAAGCAAAACTAGCCAACATCCCATTTAAATTAGACATATAAAAACGATTATAACATGCACCTCACAAAACATACAAACCCCGAAGAAAATAGTAGGGAGCATTTAAAATATTTCCGACATACTTAGAGGATAGTCCCTACAACATATCTTTCAGTTTATACTGGGGATAAGATCGACGATAACTAAGTCTTTCGTTTAATTCATATCACTATTCTCATAAGTTGATTTAATTATTTCACTTAAACACACATTAGAATGAGCTATTGCCCTCATAGCAGAATAGGACATTTCGAGATAATCCCCTACCAACTCCAATCATAAGGCAGCTTTTTCTAACTGTCGTGAGCTTTTGGTCATCATAGTGGAATAGGACATACGTGGTACCCCCTACCTCACCCAAATCATCGACCAGCTTCCGACACACAGATTTATAATTTAAAACAACTTCACTTATTCACTTCATTTAAAAAGCGCAATAGTTACGTGTCATTTATCACATTCAAACCTTCAGATATTCACAGTATGTCATACTTTAATATTAAACACAAACTATTACAATTTCCAAAATTCGTATGCAAGCAAAGAATCATGCGATAATCATAAAAATCTCTAATCAAATGGGCATAGCTTTAAAGTATAGCTCATCATTTACTATGGCATGTGAAAAGAGTGTCGGGTGAAACAACTAAATTTACTAAATATGCAGAATCAACATCAATGAATATTAAAACCGAACAAAGACATGCAATGCTCACTGACAAAACAAAAATTTTAAAATTAAGCACTTTTCATTGAAATATAATAGTATGGCAAATGAATGTAGATACATAAAACCATTTCCCTCCCCACACTTAAATTACAACATGTCCTCATGTTGTGCGTAATAAACGAAAAGAAAACGTGGTGATTGTATGCGAAGGAACAATTCAGAACGGACGCGTTCGATCCAAAAATGCTCGAAGATATCGGTGATCGTGGACCATCCACGGAAAATCGACACCGTCTCAAAACTAACAAACGCTATCAAGACTATCTCGCACACTTGACAAACACGAAAAGTATCTCGGGACGAGGGGAATTATATCATATCGCATAAAAGCGATAAAGAAAGAGAAGCGCCAAAGAAATGCCATTCAAAACATTAATTCAACCCCTTATTAAAACAGAAAAACTTTAAATACAAAAAACTAGAAAAGATAAAAACCGAGCCTACAAGAAACCGACAGTAGCTCGAAAAGGAAAACTAAGAAATACACAAAAGAAAACAAAAACGAAAGAAAATAGTGGGTTGCCTCCCACCAAGCGCGTTATTTAACGTCGTCACCCGACGCATTGAAAGCTCGGCTGGATCGGGCCATTTAACTTTTCGACCACCCACTACCTCGTGTAAGCTCTCATCGATGAGTGTGGGCTGCAGACAAAGCAGCCGAACACAAGGGGTTAATTCTTTAATAGCTCTCCAAACACGCTTGAACTTCCCCATGGTCGATTTCTTCTTTGCCAGCTTCCTCTTAAGTTGTTGCTCTTTGAAAAACTCTTCCATATCCCAACTACCTGCTAGAACTTCTTCTGATTTACCACAACCGTCATCCTCAGAAAATAAGTCGGGCGAGAACTCATCAAACTCATCGTCTTTAGGGGTGCTACACCCGAGGACATCGAGAAATCGAACAGTCAAAGGCTTTACCTTGGGTTCACCAATGTAATGCTTGCATCTCTGACCATTCACTCGGAACGGTTGATCGCCATAACCGCGCAGCTCTAAACGCCTCCAGGAATGATTTGGAGAATCTCGAAAGGACCGGACCAACTTGTCCTCAACTTGCCGTGAAACAAATGCAACCTGAATTGTAAAGTAACACTTGCTCTCCGACTTTAAATTCTCGCTTCTAATTTTCGCGTCGTGGAGAAGTTTCATATTTTCCTTACTAATCCTGGCACTCTCGGAAGCCTGGAGTCTAAATTCATCAAGCTCATGCAATCTACTTTGCAGCGGTGTTTGCCACAGGATCGGAGTCGAAGTTCGTAGCCCAATCGCCCGTGCTCTAACTCAACCGGCGGTGTACGATTTACCATAAACCATTTGGTAGGGTGATGTACCCATGGGGGGTCTTATAGGCGATCCTATATGCCCATAGTACATCATCCAACTTTAGACTCAGATCCTTTCTATGATCGCTCCTTTGCTTTCTCTCAGGATCTTCTTCAAGCTCGGTTGCTTCGCTCAACTCGACCACTAGTCATCGGATGATATGGTGTGCCGATTTGTGACGAACACCATACTTCTCGAGGACTTTTTCCAAAGGCCGGTTACAAAAATCGTCCCTTCATCACTAATCGGGCACGTGGACATCCAAACCTCACAAAGATATTCTTCTTTAGAAAATTCATGACCGTTTTATGATCATTGCGAGGAGTGGCTATTGCCTCTACCCATTTCGATACATAGTCTCACGCAGACTAAGATGTATTTATTCCCACGGAAGATGGGAATGGACCCATAAAGTCAATCCCCCATACATCAAAGACTTCGCATTCTAGGATGGGTTTCAAAGGCATGTCAAAACGCCTTGTCAGAGTACCGGTTCTCTGGCACCTATCGCAAGCTTTACAGAAAGCTTCCGTGTCCTTAAAGATCATGGGCCAGTAGAAACCGGACTGGAAGATCTTCGCAACCGTTTTCCAAGGACCAAAATGACCACCTGTGGGTCCACTATGGCATTGCTCGATTATATCGCGTTGCTCAGATTCAGGAACACACCTCCTTAGCAAACCATCTTTACAGATTTTGAAGAGGAAAGGTTCATCCCAAACGAAAGATTTCATATCAGAGAAGAACTTTTTCTTCTCCTGATAAGCCATTTCGGGATCGAGATAACGGGCATGAAGGTAGTTCACAATGGAAGAATACCATGGAACATCGGGAGGACAACCGTCTATCAACATAATGTTTTCTAGAGGAAAGTAAAGATCTATATCATCTGGTTCATCCTTTCCCTCATTTAACATTCTAGAAACGTGATCCGCCACTACATTTTCACTGCCCTTTTTGTCCTTAATTTGAACGTCAAACTCTTGTAGGGTCAGTATCCAACGCAGTAGGCGCGGTTTAGCCTCTTTCTTAGTCATCGGATAACGCAAGCGGCGTGATCACCCACACACGATCACTTGGGCTCCTAACAAGTAACTCTGAAACTTGTCCATAGCAAAGACTACGGCCAAAAGCTCCTTTTCGGTAGTAGTATAGTTAACTTGAGAGGGGTTCAATGTGTGGCGGCGTAATAGATAGGTGGAACTTTCCCGATCTTTTGCCCTAGAAACAAGCACCAACAAAGATAGTTTGATGCGTCGCACATGAGCTCAAATGGTAGGTTCGATCAAAGCGATATAAGAACTGGAGCGGATATTAAACGATCCTTGAGCTCCTCAAACGCTTGCTTGCGCTTCTCATCAAAATTAAACTCAACGTCTTCCTTTAGTAAAGTGGGCGAGGGGCTTGGCTATCTTGGAGAAGTTTTGAATGAACCTTCAGAAAAACCGACATGTCCAAGAAAGCCTCTAACTTCCCGCACATTCTTAGGGTAGCTCATCTTCTCGATAGCTTCTACTTTTGCCCTGTCAACTTCTATACCTTTGGCGGAGATCTTGTGGCCAAGAACTATTCCCTCATCTACCATGAAATGGCATTTTCCCAATTAAGTACTAAGTTCTTTTCCACACATCTGGATAACACTTGATCAAGGTTGGCAAGGCAATCATCAAAAGACTGACCAAAAACCGAAAAATCGTCCATAAAAATCTCCATACACTTTTCTACAAGCCCGTCAAAGATAGCTAGCATACATCGCTGAAATGTAGCTGGGGCATTGCAGAGACCGAATGGCATTCGTCTGTAAGTGAATGTACCATAAGGGCAGGTGAAGGTGGTCTTTTCTTGGTCAGCTGGATCAATGGGTATCTGGAAGTATCCTGAATATCCATCTAGGAAGCGGTAGAATCGTGTCCCGCCAGGCGCTTTCGAGCATCCGGTCAATGAATGGAAGGGAAAGTGATCTTTCATGGTTACCTCATTGAGCTTTCGATAATCGATCTGACTCTGTAACCAAATGACAAGTCTCAATGCTATCTCCTCTCCTTCTCATTTCTTCTCAATCGTAATTCCACCTTTCTTGGGAACTACTTGAGTTGGGGAAACCCATTCACTATCCGCGATGGCATAAATGATTCCCATGTCCGTAAGTTTAATGATTTCTTTCTTAACCACCTCTTGCATGTGAGGGTTGAGCCTTCTCTCGAGGTCGTCTATCTCGCTTTGCACCCTCCTCGCCTTGATCTTGTGCATACAGGATGTCGGGAGATATCCTCGGATATCTCCCACCGCCATCCAAAGGCTTTCTCATTTTTGCGCAAGACGTTTAACAGCTTTAAGCTCTTCTATTCGAGATAGCTTGGCAGAGATGATCAAAGGAAGCTTGTCACCTTCTCTCGTAAATACATACTTAAGATGTTTAGGCAGCGGCTTGAAATCAAGTCTGCAGGGGTTCCTCTGGACTTGATTTAAGATCTCCACTCCTCAACTCAACATCGTTGAGTTTACTTAATGGCCCTACTTGCCAAAGCTTCTTCTCTTAGCTCATCCTCAAAATCAGTGCTAATCGGTCTAGATTGACCACACCATGATTATTCAGATTATCAATCGATCGCTCATATTCAGATTCTCTGACCCATGACTTGCTTAACCATAAAGTCATCGAAATCATCGAAAGTCTCCTCAACGGAAAAGCCGGTTGGAGATCCGTAAGGTATATTGATAGATTTTGAAACACTATAGCTCACCTCCTGGTCACCAACTCGAATGGTCACATGCCCACCATCACAATCGATGAGGGCTCTAGTTTGCTGATAGAAAAGGTCTTCCAAGAATCAAAGGGACATTTTCACTTTTCTCAATATCTAAGACGTGCAGATCAACTGGAAAGGTAAACCTATCTATTTGAACTAATACGTCCTTTAGGATCCTGAAGCTTTTTTAGAAGATCTATCAACGACTGTAAGTTCATGGTAGTGGGTTCTAGAAGACTTTGTAAACCAAGCTGATTGCAAACAGACAATGGCATCAAGCTGATGGATGCACCCAGGTCACATAAGGAATTTGGGAAGACTAGGCCTCCCATCTGCAGTGTGAGCACAAATTTGCCTGGGTCGCCCCTCTTGGTTGGTAAGTCTTGATAATTGACCATCGCGCAGTCTTTACCAACTGCTTGATCCATTTCTGATAATTTCTTTTTGGAAGATACAACATCCTTAATGAACTTGGTAAACTTAGGCATCTCAACCAAAACTTCGACAATGGAAGATTAACTCGAGTGTTTTTCAACAAATTAAGCACCTTTTCATACTTCTTATCTTCGCTCAATGGGATGTTGCTCTTTACGGGTGGAAATGGAAGCTTCTTCGAGATCATTCTCGAGAAAACCTTCTTTGAAGATGCGCTAACGGCCTTGTCTTCCAGATCTTTCCACCGAATGCAGACTTTTGAAGTTTTTTCGTAGTCGTGGATCACCACCGACTTTCTTTTCCTTTTTCATCCTCGAGGATCACCACTTGAGGATTTCCAACCTTTTCACCTATCGGGGATCAACCAATCGATTACTTGCTTGCAAACCATGGGGATGATGGGTGCTCAACTTCCTCTCCCTGCCTTATCGGTGGCGGGAGGGGGCTAGTGGTTTCCACTGAAGCCGAGGGGACCACTCACCGAGTGCCACTTAAATTCATCGCCCGGCCTCCTCTTTACCGTATTGCATTGTTGGCACGAGGTCGGTGCATTGGTCGTTGCTTATATCGGCTGAGCGACTTGACCGCCTCTTGGGTTTTTCTCAAGAAAAGCGGGCGGATGCCCTAGGGGTCTTGACGCTAGTTGCTCTCACTAATTGCCCTATTTGTCTCTCAAGACTTTTTATTGTCCTACTTTGCTCCTCCAACTTGGTTTCAAATTGTTGGATTGGGAGGGCCTTGAGAGTTCGATGATTACGAGGAGAGGCCGATTGGACCGATTTGGAAATGTAAATTAGAATTGGCGGGCCAATTCATTGAACCTCGGGTTGGAAAAATTTGAGCTTTGGTTACGAACATAACCAGGTTTTCTATTGAAATTTGAATTGGATTAAATCTCGCAGATTGATTAAACCCTTGGTTTTGGAAATTGTTCTCGCGAGAAAAATTGGTTGTTGAATCTCTCGAGTTGTCCGGCGAGAGAAAGCATTGACTTCCGCGTTACGCCCAATCATGGGACGAAGCGGCGGTGTGCCCATGCTATCACATACTTGGCATGTGATTGGATTATCTTGTCCATAGTCATGAACAAGCATTGACTTGCTTGAGCGAGAGGGAAGAAAATTGACATTGGCGGTCATATGGCGGTCGGCACAAACAAGCTTCACGGATGAGAACTTGAGAGTTCTGTGAAGGTGAAGAGCCCGATAACTTCCGGTTTGAGAAGTTTTGAGAAGTCATCATTTGAGAGGTTGCCATTTGCTTCGCAACATGGCAACGAGATTTTGCATAGTCACCTCTTCGACCTTGGGAGGCGGAGGAGGTGCTTGAATGGCTTGATAAGAGGGCATAATTGTACTTGGCAATGTCCTCGAGCAGCGCCCACCCCTCATCGTGTGTTTTCTTGAGAAATGCCCCACGGAGGAACTATTGACCATGCCCTTGGTGAGCTCGGTCAATCCATCAAGAAAGTATGGACTTGCCTTTGCTTTGGCAAGCCATGATGGGGACACTTATGCAGAGAGAGACTTAAACCTTTTCCACGCATCAAAGAATGACTCATTTTCCAAATTGACGGAATGTGAAGATTTCGTTCGAGACAATGGGCTGTTTTTGAAGGAGGAAAGTATTGACTTAGAAATTCCTTCTCGAGCTCATTTACGTAGTGATGGATTCGAGAGGAGAGAGTGATACCACTCAGTGCCTCCCCGTAAGGAAAATGGAAATAGTTTAAGCTTGATGGCATCCTCACTTACACCTTGGATACAGGCGTGCATGCATTTGCAAGAATGTGTGTAAGTGAGTGTGGGGGTTTTCAGATTGGAAACCATGGAAAATGGATGCATCTTTGCATCATCTGAATAAGTCCGGTTTTAAGCTCAAAGTTTGGAGCGAAATGGTAGGCATGACGATAGCCGGGTTTATGGTGATCAGACGGGCATGGCATAGTCGGCCAATGTCCGTCTATCTTCCGCTGCCATTATTATTATGTCTTTGATTTCTCCTGCAAGATATTGCTCAAATCCTTGATCAGAAACCTAAACTACAAAAAAATTAAAACAGAAAAACAGAAAATACTAAAAAGGCAAGAAAAAAAAATGTGTTGAAATCTTCTGAGCCCAAAATGGAAAGGAAAACAGTGGATTTTGACCTCTAAAACGGTGTCGGAGGGCCTTTGGCCATCCGCCACGTCGTCGGGCGCCGAACGAGCTTTCGGATTGGGGTCCTGCGCGCCAATCCGACACTCGAGCCGAAAGTTATGGCCAAAATACTAAAGAGTGCTAAAAGCGATCCTTTTTATCCAAAAGTTCGATCGTTAAAAACGTTAAATCGATAATTCAACCTTAGATGTCATTGAATCAACGTGGAAACTAGAAAGGATAGAAACAAAAACCCTACCTACAAAAAGACACAAGAAGCGGAGGACGACGGGCGTTTGGAAATCAACGCTGTCTGGAAGGTCGACGAAACAGACGGGCGCCCAAATTTGATGGGCGTTAAATCGACCGATTCGAGAATGGACGGGCGTTCAAAATATGAACGCCGTCCGTCATGTCGAAATTTGATCTGAGATTGAAGAATTTTCGGTGGGCGGGCGTCCAATAAACTAAACGCTTCGTCCGATTAGAGCAAGAAGCGGGCGGGCGTCTCGTAAAACGGACGCCGCCCAATCAAGCGCGTAAACGTTTAGAAAGCAGTGACAAACAGAAAGCAGAGTATAGATTAGAGCAAAAATTTTATATTAACTACTCACGAAACACAAATAAAACGATGTATAAACGAACAAAACGACTAAACTACTAACTACAATCGAAATCAAAAGATCTAACCTAAAAACAAGAATTGAAAACAAACTAAAAACAAAACAAAAACTAGGCAACCGTCCGGCTCCCGCAACGGCGCCAAAAACTTGTCCCGGATTTTATCAATACAAAACAACAAGTAATAAACCGGTTAACCTCAAGTGCAAGGATCGTAGTGTAGAGGCTATGCCGGTCGATCTTACGGGAACTAGATCGTTGTGAACCCTAGCTTTTGTTTTTAACTAATTATTGTCACGAAAACTTACCTAAACAGGGAACTAAAACCAAACTAAACAGAAGATAAAACTAGACAGAGGATGAAATCCAAAGCTAGGAAAGATTGAAAGCGATAAACTAAACTAAACTAAAGTGCAGAAAAAGTAAACTAATCTAACAATTCAAGTTCAAAGGATTAAAATCAAATTATAACGAACGAACAAGCAATTGATCCACCTATCCTATAAACATTCAATTCTAATTCAAATTAATTCATGATCTCCACTCAAGTCGTGATTCACCTAATCGAAGGCATAAACTCCTACTCGTAAGTAGACAAGTTCGTTTCTAATCTTTTATCTTTCGATGTTAAAGATTACGCTTTTCTAACCTAGGCGTGAAATCTTTCAATTCCTAATCTAGACAATCAATCTAATAACTCTCGTTTTAATTAGATCAAATATCTATTCTTTTAGCATGGTGATCTAATGTTTATATGATTTTCATCAATAAAACAATCATAAAGCAAACATCTTTCGATCGACTTGCAATAAAACAATGTAAAGCATGATAAAAACAAACAAACTTGAGATAGAAACTCACAAATCAATCACGAATCAAACTGAATTGTTGATGGGCGGCTTCACAACGCTTGTTCAAGAGGGTTTAGCCTCTTAACATCCTTGTTGCAACTCGAATTGATGAAACAAAAGACATGAATCTATCTAATCTAATCGAGGAATTTAATTGCATAAATGGAAGAAAATAGAGTAAAAACGCACTGAGCCGCCTTATGAAATTAGGGTTCAATTCTATGTATGAGATGGAAAATCTGCTGCTTTAAATAGAGAAATAAGGCGGTGGGAGTATGGCGGTGATGGATGCCCGTCCACTATCTTGACGCTTCGTTTGAGAATGATGCATGGCAAACGCCGGTTCACCGATTACGGACTCAAACTTCTAAAATTCATATCTTGAGTTGTAGACCTCCAAAAATTATGATCCGAATGTCATAATTAAGCTCTCGGAAAACTCTACAACTTTCATTAAGGACTCCTCTTCAGAAAACGCCTTTTGACTAGCCCGTCAGATTACGAGTCGTTTTCGGGATTTTCCACTAGTTTCAGCAACAGCATCCAAACTTGTAACGCTCATATCTCGGGCCTCATAAGTTGGAATGAATTGATTCAAAATCCTGTAGAATCCTCTCTTCAAGCCCTACAAATCTTCTCTTGAGGTCGAGAGTCAAATCAGTGTATATCATATCAAGAACTGCATCGGAAGTTCGGCTGCTTGAAAGCTTCATTCCAAGCTTTATCTCCATCTTCCTTCCATTTCACTTCTCTTCCATGAAAAACCTCATCATTTAATCCTCTTGCATGCCAAAATATGTATCTATAACATAGGAAAATATACCAAAGCGTAACACAATCCCAAAATAACATAAAATCACAATTTAAGCACATAAATCGTTACATTTTGCAATTCAACTATTAAAAACACCATTCGCTCAATATTTCAATATAAAGCTCGATTTCTATGAGAAACATACGAATATGGAGAGAATTGATATAAAATATATCCTTATAAAACGTACAAAATCACCCTTAACAGTAGTACGCCACACGAAGTTCAACAGCCAAACTTGAGAGATTCATACCTGAGATTGAAAAGTTTGGAAGACAAAAGAGAAAGGAAACTCGAGAGAGATCTGTTAGACTGGTGGTCGACGTGAGTTCGCACGAAGGAAATCACAGCGAGAGGGAAGAAGAGATTCCACCTTTGGAGGATACAAAAATCAACATGGCGCAGAATTGACAAAATGGACAAAACGGAGCAAGAGTTGTGGTACAAGGAGATAGGAGAACTCTACAGAGTTATGCAATGCAGAAGATTGAGCAATTCGTGCCAGCAATTGTTCAACCAGAGGGTGCGGCTGAGATCTTCCATCCAAAACCAAATGTGATACAGATGGTGACTAATTACACTACCTTCCATGGAGTACCGAACGAAGATCTTAGTGTAGACGTCACCAAATTCTTGGAGATAGTCAGCACAGTCAAACCAGCAGGGCTGCCTTAAGATAACATTAAGCTGAAGTTATTTCCATTCACTCTGAAGAACAAAGCGATGATATGCTTATAGTATCTAGCACCAGGATCGATCCAAGCTTGGATCGATTTGTTGCAAAAATTTATGAACAAGTACTTCCCGCCTGGGAAGTCATTACAAATGAGACAAGACATTATGAATTTCAAGCAGAAACCCACTGAAACATTCGAAGAATCTTGGGTAAGATTTAAGGAAACACAAAGGAGATGCCCTCACCAGATATCACTCTGCCCATACAAATGCATAGTTTCTATCACGGATTACGGACAAGTGAACAAATGAGAGTTGATGTATCGAGCAACGGATGTTTTGCGTTGCTATCACCTGAAGAAGCTAAACAGAAATTGGAGCAAATCACACTTACAAGTCAATGGGGAACGCATCAAATTGAGACTGCCAAAGTAGCTAAAGGCATATTTTGAGAATATACTTCTCAAAAGTTCTTATACCAGCTAATGGTGATGAATGAGAAGATATATGTCATGCAAGATCGCATTTCCATGGTTGAGAAAGTACAAAATATCGAAGCAATCAACATTAAAGATGTGAACTATATAAGGAGGCAAGGAAATCCTTATGGGGGCGAATATCACCCAGGTTCTCACGACCACCCTGGTTTTCGACTGAGTGGCCCTACTGGGGGTTTTCGACAAATTGATTCTAACAGTGGAGAGAGACCAAGACAAACTAGTGGATTTGTGCCTCAATTCAACAAGTCTGGTGCTTGGGAAGCAGCCATGGATAAAATGAGCTTAACTGTGACCGAAACGGTCAATCAACTTACAAAATACATGACTGAGCTGAATACAAACTTCACCACATATTGTCAGAAGTATGATACAAGACTGACCAATCAAGTAGCCTTAGTGCAGAATCTGTCGCACCAAGTGGGGCAGATCGCCGAACAAGTGTCAGCCCATCCTTTGGGAGGATTGCCAAGTAATATTGAGAAGAACCCAAAGGACATGAATGCAATCATGACAAGATGCGGAAAGGAACTGCCTGGACCAGTTATACCAACTGTCCAGGAAGAATCAAAAAGCAGTCAACAGAAGAACGCAGCAGAATCTGGAGAAAAAGAGGGGCCGGTAAACCAGGACACCACTCCGGTAAACCGGGACTCTGAAAATACAACAGACAAGCAGGCAGAGCAGCAGAAATCAGCCGGTAAGTCTTCACAAACTGTAATTATTAACCCTTCTACTTTACCCTATCCCCCTAGGAAATATAAACCGAATAATGATGATGCTCGTTATAAAAAATTCACAGAAATGTTTAAAAAGTTGCAAGTGAATATACCTTTGGTAGAAGCTCTGGCCGGAATGCCAGAGTATGCAAAATCTTTGAAAGAATCAATCTCTACCGAAAGGAAATTGTTAGACCTTGAGACCATTTGTCTTAACGAGAATAGCTCGGCAGTTTTGCAACGCAAAGTGCCTCCTAAGTGTAAAGATCCAGGGAGCTTCTTCATACCTTGCACAATTAGATGAGTGTGCCTAAACAAAGCATTGTGTGATCTTGGAGCCAGTGTGCCACTCTCCATCTTTCATAAGATAGGCATGAAAGAGTTGAATGAAACATCTATAACCCTTCAATTAGCAGATAGGTCTATGAAGCAACCATGTGGAGTGGTGGAGGATGTTTTGGTAAAAGTTGATAAGTTCGTATTCCCCATAAACTTTGTGGTGCTAGATATGAAAGCTAACCATGATGTTCCACTAATATTAGGAAGACCTTTCCTAGAAACGAGTAAGACATTGATAGATGTTCATAAGGGTGAGTTGATTCTGAGAGTGAATGAGGACAAAATAGTGTTCAATGTGATGAATTCCATGAAGTATGCACAAGACAAAGGAGAAGCATGCTACATGCTAGATGCCATAGATGAGCTTGTTTTGGAATTATATTAGGAAGTGGCACTAGACCCTGAAATACCAGAGACTTTACTCCTGAAGGAAGAAGAAAGTTATGAGGAAACCTGGCCTAGGTGTAGCGAAGGTCAAGTGCGAGAAGTAGAGTGTTGGTCCCTTGGAAAGGCTAACACAAGTTTAGAGGGGGGGGGGGGGGTGAATAAACTTGTCACCAAAAGCTCACCCAAATACTTAAAATTGAATCTTAAAACAGATTTAGTTCAACTTAAAACTTGTGCGGAGTTAAGCTAACTTAGCTGAGTATAAGTCATAACTGACTTATCCTGAACTGAGTTAGCTGGCAGTGGATTAGATTAAGCCTTTATAAAATATGAGTTATCAGTTAATGTGCTGACTCAGTTTCTAGTGTTTGCTGAGTATGTGAACTAGATGAATATAACTACAATGCAGTAAGTAAATTCGTAATGTAAATAAACAAGAATTATAGAGGTTCCAGGTGGTGTAATCCTGCCAGTCCTCTCTTTCCATGTGATGCGCAGGCCAAATTCACTATGTTCTTGAGGTTTACAGTTACAAGACACAAAGTAAATTCTAGACACTTGATTGTCCTTCACAAATCCCTAGCTTCACAATCTTCTAGCTTCAGTCTTCCACAGGTAGGATTGCTGTTTGAACTAAGCTTGCTACACTGGTCCTTAGAGGGTTGAATTGCATGTTCACCAGCTCATCACAAACACAGTCTTCCTGACTGCAGCTCAACTGTCCTTCACACCTTCTTCGTGTTTCACAGTCTAAACCTTTGATAAAATCAAAGTTGAGACTTGAATCAATAATTATGATTCAATTGTGATTTGAGCTTTCACTTCTAGATATATAAGTTATGCACAGCTCTGTATTTCTTCAGGTGATTGATCTTGATCTTTCTTTGAATGTTTTATGATCACTTAAAGATATTTCTTGATCTTGCAATTAAATACTTAGCAGGAATTCTTATGAATTACTTTCCCCCTCAGTATAAACTTCCTTGATTAAATTAATTCTTGGAATTCCGCCCTTTCTTCTTGTTGTAAAAGAACTCTATTTATAGGGGTTTCTCTAACGGTTAGTTCATTTGAATTTGAATCCTTATAGCCGTTAGTGGTTCTGCTTTTCTTCTGTGTGTCAGTGTCAGAAAGGACACTTTTATAGACCAATTAAATTGCTTGATATATAATGGTCTGATTTCTCTTCAGCTAAAAACTGATTTAACCATGACGCAGTCAGTTCCTGTTTTTAAGAGTATTAACTGAGACTTTACTCTTCTTCAAATTCTCAGCACTCTATCCTTCATCTGATTATAATTAACTAAATCAGAGTACACCATAAGTATATATCATCTAAGAGTTCATTGACCTTATGACTCTTAGGTCTTCATACAAGATCCATAAAGTCAGTCCAGGTCATCACAATCTTGCCTGAAGTCTAACTTTACAGTCTCGACTTAGTCATCATAAACTGAGTTTGAACCCTCAGTTCTTCTATCTTCAATAACTGAGTTTGATCCCTCAGTTCTTCAGTCTTCTAGATAAGCCAACTGAGTTCGTACCCTCAGTGAACTTACCTTCTTCAGTTCTGTTGGTGTGCTCTTATGTTAGTTATCTAGTATCTTCTTTGGATCTCAGTTACCTTCTAGGATCTCAGTTTCCTTAGGGTATTTACCTCAATTTCTCAGTTCTGAGACTAAAACTATTATAGTGCTTGTCTGATTAACTTATACAAATTTCAGACTCTATTAAATCCAATACACTGATTTCTAGACATCTTTTTGCTTTGGACTGTAACAGTTAGTTATGACACTTCATCAATGGGGTCTGAAAACAATAACTGAATAAGTGATGAATCATCATCAAAACATAAATTTTATTTCCAACATAGAGCCTATATCTTCTATGGATTTAGGAGGATCCATTCATGGACCTTCGTGGCATAAGAAACTTGACTTCAATTGAATGGTAAGATGTTATGATCATCACTAGAAGAGCCACCAAGGAACTTAACGTTGTAACCTTTGCCATCTCACCTGAAGTACGTATACTTACAAGATGATACTCTTCCCCTCATAATTTCATTGTTACTATCACCTTTAGAGGAAGAGAAACTTTTAAGAGTACGAAGAGAGAATAAAGGAGCATTTGGGTGGACAATTACAGATATTATAGGAATAAGCCCATCGGTGTGCATGCATAAGATCTCTGTAGATCCCGAGAAGAAATCGGTAGCACAACCACAAAGGAGACTGACGCCACAACTGAAGGATGTTGTTAAGTTAGAGATCATAAAGATGTTGGAAATGGGAATCATTTTCCCTATTGTAGACAGTGAATGGGAAAGCCCAATTCATGTGGTGCCCAAGAAAGGAGGATTCACTGTACAACCTAATGAGTTTGATGAGTTAATCCCTGTGAGACTAATTACTGGACATCGAGTTTGCATTGATTTTAGGAAACTGAATGACGGAACTCGTAAAGATCATTTTCCCCTACCATTCATTGACCAGATGCTAGAGAGATTAAGCGATCATACGTTTTATTGTATCTTAGATGGATATTCTGGTTACTAATAGATCTATATTGCACCTGATGACCAAGAGAAGACCACTTTCACATGTCTCTATGGAACTTTTGCGTACAATCGCATGCCTTTTGGACTTTGTAATGCACCAGCAACATTCCAAAGGTGCATGATGTCTATATTTGCAGACCTGGTGGAGGACTTTCTAGAGATTTCCATTGATGATTTTTCTATATTTGGAGATAGCTTTGATAAATGCTTGGACAATATGAGTAGAGTGCTGAGGAGATGTGAAGAGACCAACTTTGTACTTAAGTGGGAGAAATGCCATTTCATGGTAACAGAAGGAATTGTGTTGGGTCATAAGATTTCAAGGAAAGGAATGGAGGTCGATAAGGCATTGCGACCCTTTCTTGGCCACGCAGGATTCTATAGGAGGTTTATCAAAGACTTCTCTAAAGTTTCTAGACCTTTGACGGAATTACTTCCAAAAGATGTGCCTTTCTTATTTGGAGAAGAATGCAAACAAGCATTCAACACATTAAAGCAAATGCTTACAATTGCCCCAATTCTGGTAGCACCAGATTGGAATGAATCTTTCGAGCTTATATCTGATGCAAGCGACACGGCAGTTGGAGCAGCCCTGGGACAAAAGAAGGATAAAATATTTAAGCCTATCTATTACATCAGTCGTACCCTTAATAGTGCCCAGAGGAATTATGCGACTACAGAGAAGGAATTCTTAGCTGTCATTTTTCCATTTGACAAGCTTCGACCATACCTGATAGGATCAAAAGTCACTGTATTCACTAACCATGCAGCTCTAAAATACCTTCTTACCAACCAAGACTCTAAGCCAAGATTGTTGAGATGGATTATACTCTTACAAGAGTTTGGTGTTGAGATTAAAGATAAAAAGGGATCTGAGAACCAGGTGGCTATTCACTTATCGAGATTAACTTTGCTAGCAGAGGAGCAACCGATTGAGATCAAGGAGAGCTTCCCCGATGAACAGATTTTTACCGTCTCAGTGGTAGCTCAAGTTGAATCTCAGACCCGACATCATGCATCAAGAGTGGGCAAGGTATACCCTTGGTTTGCCAATATTGTTAATTATCTGACAGGAAGGTACCTACCCTCGGAATTCACAAATACAGATAAGAATAAGTTTTTTACGCATCTGAAGCACCATTGGGACGATCACTACCTATGTAAGCTATGCCTTGATGCCATTCTTAGGAGATGCGTCCATGACGATGAGATTCCAAGTATTTTGAGCCTATGTCATTCTAGGGAAGCTAGAGGTCACTATAGGCCAGACAAGGCAGCATCAAAGGTACTGCAGTGCGGATTCTATTGATCAAAAATTCATAAATCTGCTTACGAGTTTACACGAGCCTGTCATTCCTATCAAATGACTGGTAATATTTCCAAGCGGAATGAGATGCTACTGCAGAGTATCTTAGAAGTGGAGTTATTCGATGTTTGGGGAATTGATTTTGTTGGGCCTTTCACATCGTCAGAATCAATTCATTACATCCTGGTAGCAGTTGATTATGTTTCCAAATGGGTGAAGGCAGTGGCCTCACCAACTAATGATGCTAGGGTTGTCTTGAGGCTTCTTAGAAGAACATTTTGACGAGGTTTGGAGTGCCCAGAGCCATAATTAGCGACGGAGGGGGTCATTTCTGTAATAGGTTGTGTGAGAAATTGATGATGAGATATGGGGTTAGACATAAGATTGCAGCATCGTATCACCCCCAGACAAGTGGAGGTCATGAACAGAGAGATTAAATGAATTTTAGAGAAGACTGTGAATCCCACGAGGAAAGATTGGTTTTTGAAATTACATGACCCTCTTTGGGCGTACAAAAAAACTTATAGGACCATAATTGGGATGTCACCATATATGATAGTCTTTGGAAAAGTGTGTCATTTACCGGTAGAACTTGGGCACCGAGCGTTATGGGCTGCGAGATTTCAAAACACGGATGAGAATTTAGCCGGTGAGAAGAGATTATTAGAGTTGTATAGGTTGGAGGAGTTTAGACTTCAAGTGTATGAGAATGCAAAGATTTATAAGGAAAGAACGAAGCGTCTGCACGATAAGAAGATTCTGAATCACACATTTCAAGTTGGAGATAAGGTGCTGGTATATAATTTGTGTCTTCGTCTTTTTCCTGGTAAGTTAAAGTCTAGATGGTATGGACCATATGTAGTCTTCAAAGTCTTAAATTCAGGCGCATGTGAAGTTAGAAATGAATACTCTGGGAAGACTTTCATAGTAAACGGCCACATGTTGAAGCATTACCTAGAGCACAAGTATAACTCTGAGTTGGAAGTATTTACGTTGACGAATCCAAAGTATGAATAAAGGAGTCCTATTAGTATAATCGAGCTGGCGACTATAAACTCAGAACTATTTCTAAACCCTTCTTTATTGCTTTTGCTTATTTTATGTTGTTTGAGTCAATAAAGTAGCATGGCAATCATAAGGTTTTTTTCATCACCTGTATCTTCAGTCATCTGACTCGAGACATATGTGGTTTTTTCCTTCACGATTCTCATGTGATACCCTTGTAAAATATTTTGCATCTTGCTTAGGCCAATAAAATAATAAAATGGCTTAAACTGTTTTTGCGCATTCCTCCGGTATGCATAATTACCGCCACCTTATTTTCGTATTGCCCTTCACATGTTACTCATAGTTTTTGGAAGTATTTTGGAAAGCAGGTAACAACTTGGAAGAGGAATGACCTAGAAGCTAGTGATTCTGCTTCGGGATTCGCGTTGACTCAGCCGACCAATTCCAGAGCTAAGTACCTTTCCTTTTCTCTATTGTTAGTCATTGGGGAAATATCTATAATAAGTAGGGGGTAGGCGGTCTTAGCTGCATAATTGATAAAGGGAAATTTTTTTTGAAAAATTTAACACTGTTTTTAGCTTCCTTATTGCACATTTTCGATTATGGAATCGATAGAAAAGGAGCCCAAGTTCAATTTGAAGTGAGCTATAGCATATTCAATTTAGTATGAAAGAATGAGCAAATGTTATGTTTCATGAAGTTGTAACTTATTAATTGTTATTCTATCATTGCAATCAATATTTGAGCATATAATCTGAGTGAGAAGTGTTTAAAATTAGATGATGAGTTGTTTTAACAGGGAATCATTATTTGTCTGTCTATAACAAATTTTTATAAGACAAGGGAAGCAACTTGAATGCCAAAAGAGGTAACCGGGACAAAACGAGTTGTGAGTAAAAAGAGAAAAAAAAGTGAGAAAATCTGCCAGGAAAAAAAACGAGAAAAAATTGAAAAAAAATGCAATAAAGACAGTGATGGAAGCGAACTCATGTAAAAGGGCACGACCCTCGCATAAAAGAAACAAACAAGGACTTAAGAGTGAGACTCAGTTCCCGAGTCCGCCCGGCCCAATTAAGGTACCATGTTGTGTAACCAAGTCTAAAGGCAAGATGAACGAGTATATGTGTAGGTAAGTTAAGATTGTGGGGTTAATTCAACTTGATTCTCCTCACGAACGCACTATCACGATTGAATCATCACACGACACATTGATGCATGATAAGTAGTGATTAATGGGGAGCTTATGGATTATGGCTTAATGTATGTTTTTGCCGGAAATCTTGATTGAATATATGGTAGTTGATGGAGATTGTTCTTGGAGGTAAATTCCGCCTTGATACTCTACTCGAGGAGGAGCAGAAAGCTAGTGGGGGTAGTTGATGACAGTTAAAATAGTCTATCCTACGACTTCAACATTCTATCCATCATGAGCTAAAAATAGTTGTTTCGACCTGATGACCAAATCCTAGAGGTCCAATCTAACCGGTAGTGTACCGGGTCGACTATAGTCTAGTTTGGTGAGTCAAGGTTGTCTCCTCGGGGAACACGCAATTATGAGGTTACACACTAAAAAAATCTATATTACTTCGATCTAGGTCGCATTTTGATGAAAGCTTAATCAATTGCATAAATAAGGTACTTGAAATAACAAGATGATAAACTGATAAAAGAAGCTAACCAAGATAATGTGTGGCCTAGCTATCCTCTCGCAACGTCATGGGAATGACTTCCTACCTTTCATGTCTAAAAGCGTGAAACGGTGCATTCCTAAGCAAGCAATTCCCTCTCATACGAGTGAATGGAATTGCTCTCTATCTTCTCCTTGGTCTAGGTGATCTAAACCTAATGATTCGGTATGCTACGCAACTGAATGAAATGGCAAAGCCAAGAATCCCCGGATAAGAAATCGAATGCCTCGAAGAGGTCGATTTTACCTTCCGGTTCACCTACCCTCTTCCCATGTCTAACTTCACCGTTCGGTATCCGTTAAACGTGTAAACGCTAGCACTAGGCAATTACTCTAATGCAAGCAACCAATACAATACAAGTCGGCAAAGCTCCACAACAATCAAAACTAACAACACAACCAATCATTCCAAATCAATCACAAGAGGATAAACTAATACTACAACATAATCTTGGCTAGATAAACCTAGCCACTCATGCCTACAAACATTAACATCTCAAGATTAACATTCATAAACATTAGAACTATTGAATGACAATAAAGATTAAAGATTACCAATTCAAATGATGAAATTCGAGTTGGTGTTCTTCATCCAAACTCAAAGGCTTCAATGAAGCTAACACTAGTGTGTTAAACTTCAAACAAGAAATCAAAGCTAAAGTAGGCTCCTTAATTGTTACAATCAGGTTCAAGTGCTAATTTCTACTAGAATTTGGCTATAAGAGCCTTGGGGTGGGGATGGTGCCTGCAAGATGGAAAAATTGGAGAAGATCCAGTGTATCTCTTTTTTTTTTCAGCTTGGAAGAATAAAAGGATTAATTCTTTGCTAACTCTGCAATATTGACTCAGGTCAATCCATCTTGGCATAGGTCAAGATCAAAATGCACTACTGGCGCGGGTCAGAGCTTCTTGGCGTAGGTCAAGTCCAATAAGTGGTAGTTGGCTGAATGACATTCGCATTAATTGCTCATCACTCCTTGACGCAGGTCAGTGTAACATGGCGTGAGTCAAATGTATCTAAAGTCTCATAATCACAATTTTCTTCCACTTGGCTCGGTTCAAACCCTCTAATATGTATCGATAATCCTTGTGGGTTGAAATCTTCGCCATGGCTCCAAAACCGTCATAAAAGAATCAACGGCCACCTTGAAGTCAGAATCCACACTCCTCACTGTGATATTTGTGCTGCAAAAATAGACACCAAAATACCACGTGTAAATCTGATAACAAAATCGGCTAATACGAATATAATATAGCTAGAAACATGGTTTTTCTGAAAATTCTATGTACACAAAATATGGTTCCAATCATCATTCAAATTGCACAAGTTGATGTAAAAAAATCTCTAACTGCACCAGAAAAAGGGGTAAATCATCGGAATTTATATCATCAGGTTGACCTACATCACGACCTATAAATATGAACCATTTAATTTGAATATCATATGTCGGGTTCGTGAGTCGAGTAATTGGCACTTAGCGTTTATTTTCCCTGTTTCGATATTATTTCATTCATTATTTGATTATTTTCAGGATACGAAATATTGGGCTGAGCATCATGGATGAATCTAGAGTGGACTAAACGAAAGGATTGGGCCTAGGGTATTCCAAAACATTCCAAGTTAAGTCGGCAGAAGAAAAATTACAAAAGTAACCCCGGTTTACCGAGAGTGGGCACCGACTTACCGAGGTTCCAAAATCTTTTGAAACGCATTTTCTTGGACGAGGGGTAGAACTAGGTGTTTTTAAGTCGGTTTATGTAGCGATAAATAAGAGGCCTCGCCTCATAATTCAATGTACACAAATTTTCAAGGCAAATTATGCAATAAAAGTTCTTTGTTCTTTACTTTATTATTTTATGAGTTCTGGTCGGAGAGACGACGGAGTCGCCGCCTAGGCAGAGATCCGAGGGAGATCTACGCTCGTCTTCGAGGGTATGATTATGTCTTTTCTAAGATGTAGATACGTCATTGTTCTATTCGACTAGTATGTGTTAATTGCTTATTTAGTTTAATTATGTAGTAGTTAGTTTATTTTACCCCATGTGTAATAGATCTAATTCGTTGGTGAAGAAATCATGAAATAGTTGTTGCGTTCTTCAGATCTACGACGGTCTATATCGCTAGATCTGAATACCTAGTAAATTACTAATTCATGATAATCGGCGCCAGCTACGTTGATCGATAGATTTAGCTTACATGTTAGTAGCCTGATCAACTATTTGCATGTCATCGTAAAAAAGCATGAAGTACTGATAGTGAAGTGCTAGTTTGGACATTATCTTGATGGACCCTAGAAACGTTCTAATCAGTGTTGACAGTTGTCTAGGCGGGTTAGCGGTATGAGTTAGTGCTCATTACTGACAGCTCTAGTTCTTTATGCGTATGGGCTATTACGGACCAATTAAGGAGGGTAGCTTTCGTATAGATTCTCTACTACCAATGTCGGAGTAGATAGAGTTAGGAGTTGTACCCGTAGCTGAAAAATGAATTAAAATTCACCAAAGGGGAGGACTATTGCATGTGTGGGGGGAATAACTAATTACTCATAATTGAACTAATACATTAGAAACTCTTGTTTGCTTTGTGACAAATAGTGTAACCTTGTTAGTTTGTGGCACCAAATTTACTACTGTCTGTATTATATTTGGTCGTAGACCGTTATTTGTGACAAGATCAATCTTGATAATTTGACGTTCTTACGAGTCTCTGTGGGATCAACATTGACTCGTCAGTAATCTACTACGATAGACCTAGTCCTATTGCTAGTAAGTGCTTTGCATGCGATCACTTATATCTTCTGTGGATGTAGGAGTAACAATTCATAGACCTTCATGGCACAAGTTCTTTGACTTATAGTTTACTGGAAAATTCTTAAGATCATTGTTGGAAGAGCCACCAAGGAATTTAACTTTGAAACCTTTGCCAAATCTCTTAAAGTACGTATACTTACAGGACGATACTCTTCCCCATATAATTTCATCGTCACTATCACCTTTAGAGGAGGAGAAACTTTTAAGAGTACAAAGAGAGCATAAAGGAGCATTTGGGTATTCGAGGAATAAGCCCCTCGGTGTGTATGCATAAAATATCTGTAGACCTAGAGAAGAAATCAGTGGCACAACCTCAAAGGAGGTTGACGCCACAATTGAAGGATGTTGCTAAGGAGGAGATTATAAGATGTTGGAAATAGGAATCATTTTTCCGATGACAGACAGTGAATGGGTGAGCCCGATTCATGTGGTGCCCAAGAAAGGATGATTCACTATTCAACCTAATGAGTATTGATCCCCGTGAGGCTAATTACTAGACATCGAGTCTGCATCGATTTCAGGAAACTGAATGATGCAACTCGTAAAAATCATTCTGTTGGACTTATTTCTGAGTTTTAGTGATGAGTGCTAGACTAACGGTTATAGTGCAAAGGCAAAAAGATGTCTAGATCAAATGTATAGGTTTATTAGAGTTTGATCTTTGAATAGGTTTGATCAAACAAGCACTGTAATGGTCAGCTGATTTACATGTCTATATCAGTAGGGTAGATAGGTCATGAGACTAGTCGTCGAACTCTCTTGAAGATCCGAAGGTCGATGGCTCAAACTCAGTTAATGAAGGCTATGGGATCAAACTTAGTAATTAAAGTCAAGGATATGGAATCAGAATTTAGGCAAGTCTGTGATGACCTAAACTGATTACATATACCTTGTGTACAAGGTCTAAGTTCCTTAAGTTGGATGGTGATTGGAACTTAGTTATTTGCAAAAAGGTGTAATCTAACTTCACAAATAAAAGTTAGATAAAAGAAGTCTGCTGCATTGTGTTTTCAACACAGCAAATTATAGTTTAGCAGACTGATGAACCTGCTGATATATATACCTCGATTAATTCAAGATTACATTGGAAGATTACATGGATAAGACAGCCAACTACCTCTGATTTATCAAACAAATCAATGGTTGAGATTAAAAGAACGTTGGGATGATTCAAGACTTTATCCAATGGTTACAAGTCAAAGGGTGGACAGACTGCTTTCTGTCAAAAATGATTCTGACAGTGTCAGTCCTATGAATAGTGACAGAAAGCTAGTCAGATGGGACAAAACCAGGAACGGTTTTATTTGAATTTCAAATACAAGTCACATGGACTCCTACCTATAAATAGAGGACTTCCAACTCAGAAAAAAAAAAGATGAAAAATTAAGAAAATACCAGAGATAATTCTGAGATGCATTTTAAGCACCCTGCTGAACTTACAGAGCTTAAGGCTACTGATCCAGAGAAAATCTTCAAGTGTATTATGTATTCAAGCTACATCAAGTTTACACACTTGAAGACGCAAGTTCTTGATTATATCATCCTAATCAAGTCTTTGCAGAATCGAATCATTTACTTGATTCATTCTTTATTTAACAAAGAACCTACTGAAGAGAGTGAAGCATCTGTTGGGTGTGAAAGACTGTTGTTTGTGGTGGAGCTGGTGAAGAGGCAATCCTACCCTTCAAGGACCAGTGGAAGACTTTGGAGCAGCAATCCTACAGGTTCCTAGTTTTCAGTTTGTGAAGCCATAGTTATTGGTGAAGGACAAGCAACCTTAGGAATCTTTGTAACAGCTACATGAAAGATCTCTAGTGAATTACCTCCAACATCACAGGAGAAGAGTGGACTGACAGGATTACACCACCTGGAACCACTATAAAATCAGCCTACTTACTTCCTGCACTTACTTTCAGCATTTAGTTTATTATACACATCAACCTCATCGAATCTAGCAACCCGAACTCACACACATACACTCAATGAGTATCTAATACTTAGTATCATATTTAACAACAAGTAATAAGGCTTAATTTTTGATATAATTCCGCTGCACAAATTCAGTAAACTCAACCGTCAAGAGATTATCGTGTATCGGCAAAGCTCTTGAGGTATCGATAGGTTCTTTGAAGTTCTTTGAGTTTGTTAACACCAAAAGTTTTAAGTGTTAAGTTTATTCACCCCCCCCCTCTAAACTTAACCAAAGCCTTTTCAAGGGACCAATAATTGGTATCAGAGCAGTGCTTCTGTTCTGAAGTAATCCTACTTGTTGTGCTTGTGAAAATAGTTTGAACTTTTTCAAATTACTGATTTTCAAAGACTTGTATCATGGATAACAACCAGTATGCTAGAACTATACTGATGTGTTCTATAGATAGATTTGATGAATATAAACGTCGAATGTAGGCTTACCTTGCTGCAACTCATGATGAAATGATGGATGTCTTTGACGGATGGACCACCGGAGATTACCAAGTCGATGAATAATGGGTGATGTGACGAGTACATTCCAAAACCAAAAGAGAATGGAATCTTTGAAGATAGAAAGAGAGCAAACCTCAACAATATTGCTATTGATATCATTTATAGAACCTTGGATAGCAATATGTACATGATGGTTAAAGATTGCAAAAGCGCAAAGGAACTTTGGGACAAGATACTGATTGATCTCAGGAAGGCAATCGATGCAATCAAGAAGAATAAAATCAGTGTGGCCAAAAAGAGGTTTCAAATGTTCTAAATGCTACCAAATGAAACCATTAAGCAAATGGAGTCAAGATTCAATGCTATCCTGGATGAACTTACCCTGCTGAGTGTAAGTTATTCAAAAGAAGAAATAAACTCAAAATCCTTGGAAGCATTACCTGACAAAGAAGTTTGGGAGATGAAAGTCACTTCAATAGAAGAAATTAGAAAGTTACATGAAGAGGATACCTTCAAATTATTCTCAGATCTTAAAGCTTATGAATTCAGCAAGAGATTGGTTCCTACCACTGAAAAAGAGGAACCAAAGACAACTGCATTGGCTGCTAAACATCAAGAAGAGACATCAGGAGCTCAAGATGATCTGTTGGATGAAATGCAAGAGCAGATTGCCCTACTGAGCAAGAAAATCAGGATGATGAAGACTGGAAAAAGCTCTCCAAGGAATTTCACTAAGAAATTCAGTGAAAAGAAGAAAGATGATTCAAGGAAAGACAATGATTACTTGTGTTTCTAATGCAAGAAACCAGGACACTTCAAACCTGACTGTCCTAAGTTAAAACAAAGTAAGGAACCTGATTATCTTTGCTTCAACTGCAAAAAGCCTGGACATTTTAGGCTTGATTGTCCAGACCTACTGAAGACCAAGAGCCAACGAAGAAGACATGGAAAGAAGGCTATGGTTGCTGAAGATGAATCAGGGTATGAAGTGGAATCTGAAAAGGGAAATGAATCAGATGACACAACATTGGTTGCTGATATGGAAGACTATACATTAATGGCTAATATGGATAAAACAGAGGAGGTATACAATACTGCATCAATTAAAACTCCTGCTGGAAGTGATTGTGAATCAACTTGTGGTTCAAATCCTAGAAACTCCTACAATGAAAAAGCTTTGGATGACATCCTCAATCAACTGAGGAAAATACAATCTAGTTATGAGATTGTGAAGGCTGAAAAAGAAGCTCTTCAAGTAGAAGTTTAAAGATTGAATACTGAATTAAGAGTTATCAAAGGTAAGGAAAAAGATGTTGGATAGAATCAGTACGAGCCTGCTGAACATCCAGTAGCTTCTGAATCTGCTGATCCATCTTGTTCCTCTACTGGATACAAATTTGGAAAGCCTTTTGGTGATAGAACAGGGCTTGGATTTGGAACTCAACAATCCAAAAAGAGTGGATCCAGTAAGGTTACTGATCCTAGTACCAGAATTGGTCCTAAGTTTGTACCTGCATAAGATCCAACCAGAGGCAGTAAAACCTACTGAGAATGCTTCAAGAAAGCAAAATCAGAAGTCAAAGAAGTCAACAACTCCTAATAAAAGAAATAAATCCAAAAGTAGGATTGCTGTGCCTTCTAGACCTGCTGATAGCAGACCATCTACCAAGTCTCTTTGGACCACAAAAGGAAAGAACTGAGAAATATTCCAAGGATAAGAATCCTAAACCCAAAAATGTTAATCATTCTAGGGATACTTATCTCGGGGAAAGGTAGATTGTTCCTCATCGATGATGATTGGAATATTCCCGCATCTAATGTTAAAACAAAGAAGTATAACCATGTTTGCTAGGGTAAAACCTAAGCAATGGAATCGGCAAAGAGGGCACAATGAGAGAGGACTTATACAAGGCCTCAAAGAGGACCTCAGCAGACTCAATACTACATGGTTGTTCCTAACAGACAGCAAACTAATGGTTATACTAATGCTTCTAACAATAAAAATCACTTCAAACATCACTATAAACCAAAAGGCCAGAAAACATATGTGAATACTACACAACCAACTGTTAGAACTTATGGATGTGTGGAATACATGTATGAACCAAAGTATGACACTTTTAGGAGAAGACCTTATGGAAACATCCCAGGGGTCATGCTTACCACGGACCATTATGGACCCAAATAGGTTTGGGTACCTAAAATGTATTAACTTTGTTTTGTAGGGTGTTTGGTACTTTGACAGTGGATGGTCCAGACACATGACAAAGAATAAGCATTGTTTGTCAAACTATGTGGCAAAGGATGGTCAGATGGTGAATTTTGGCAACAAAAATACACCTGGATATACAAGAGGATATGGCACACTTGTGAGGAATGGAATAACAATCAAGAATGTTGCATGTGTGGATGGACTGGACTACAACTTGCTGAGCACTGGACAATTCTGTGGCATGGGATACAAGGTCACTTTTGACAAAAACAACTGTATTGTCATTAGTGAAAGAGGTGATCAAGTTGTACTGGCTGGTAGAAGACAACAAAACATGTATGTTGTGGATTGGTCTACTGCAGTTCCAGAAACATGTCTGATTGTGCATACCAAATCAGAACTCAATTGGCTATGGCACAAGAAGCTAAATAATCTGAATTTTGATGACATCAATCAGTTGGTGAAGAAGAAACTGGTGATTGGTTTACCTGAGATCACATTCAAGAAAGATACTATATGTGATGCATGTCAACAAGGTAAACAGACAAAGTCAAGCTTCAAATCAAAGACTAAGCAATCAACTAATAGTGTCTTGGAGCTGATGCACATGGATCTATTTGGACCAGTTACACCAACAAGTGTTACAGGAAAGAAATACACCTTAGTGGTTGTGGATGATTATTCAAGGTACACCTGGGTGGTATTTATGATCAAGAAAAGTGAGACACTCAAAAAGATGCCTAATCTTTTGAAGAGATTAAAGAATTAGAAAAGTTCAACAGTAGTAAAAATCAGATCAGACAAGGGTACTGAGTTTCTAAATAAAGTCATAAGAGAATAATGTGAACATAATGGTGTACTACATCAACTTGCTGCTACTGGTACACCTCAGCAAAATGGGGTTGCTGAAAGAAGGAATATAACTCTTAAAGAATCAGGAAGAACTATGATTTGTGAAGCATTGCTACCTGAAAGATATTGGGCTGAAGCAGTTAATAAAGCATACTATACACAAAACAGAACCTCAGTGAACAAGAAGATGCTGAAGACACCTTATGAGATTTGGAATGGAAGACAACCTAACATATCCTATTTCCATCCATTTGGAAGCAAGTGTTTCATCTTGAATCATAAGGAACATTTGAAGACATTCCAACCAAAATCAGATGAAGGAATTTTCTTGGGATATTCTTCAGTCAGCAAGGCATTCAGGGTGCTGAACAAGAGGTCATTAAAACATGAAGAAACAATCCATGTTGTGTTTGATGAACCTAAGTTCACTGGTATGGAAGATGAAGCTTGTGAACTTGCTGAGAATCTACAAGTCATTGATCCAGATTGTGTTGAAGTTTTGGAAAGATTCAATGACTTAAAGATTTCTGATTCTACCCCTGCTGAACACCCTGCTGATAATACTACTGATGCAACAACTGAAGCAGTTCAAGGATCTGCTGAACCCCCTGTTGAAGATACAACAGACCCTACTGAAGATGAGGTTCCTGAGAATCAATCTAACCAGAATCCACAATGGTTAAGGAATCACCCTGCTGAACAAGTTATTGGCAACATACATCAAGGTGTGAGGACTAGAAGACAATTAGAAGCAATGTTTACTTGTTTTCTATCTCAATTTGAACCTAAAGTTATTGAAGAAGCAATTTCAGATCCAGATTGGATAATTGCTATGCAAGAAGAGTTAAATGAATTTGAAAGAAATGAAGTTTGGACACTAGTTGAAAGACCTATCATGCTAATATCATTGGTACTAAATGGGTATACAGAAACAAACTTGATGAATCTGGTACCATTGTAAGGAATAAGGCCAGACTAGTTTCAAAAGGCTATTCTCAAGCAGAAGGAATAGATTTTGATGAAACTTATGCACCTGTTGCAAGATTGGAAGCTATCAGATTATTCTTGGCACATGCTGCATATTAAAACTTCAAGGTATATCAAATGGATGTCAAGAGTGCATTTTTGAATGGCATTCTAGAGGAGGAAGTGTATGTTCAACAACCTCCTAGATTTGAAGTTAAAGATCAATAAGATAAAGTGTATAGACTCAATAGAGCACTTTATGGCTTGAAACAAGCACCAAGAGCATGGTATGAGACTCTATCTCAATTCTTGGTGGACAATGGTTTTACAAAAGGCACCATTGATAAGACTCTTTTGAGAATCAATGAGAAGGACAACACCCTGCTGGTACAGATTTATGTTGATGACATAATTTTTGGTTCTGAAAATGAATTGCTATGTGAGAAATTTGCAAATCTAATGAAGAGCAAATTCCAAATGAGTATGATGGGAGAAATGAACTACTTTTTGGGATTGCAAGTTAAACAGATGAAAGATGGAATCTTCATTCATCAAACCAAGTACACCAATGAGCTGTTGAAGAAGTTTGGTATGGAAAATAGCACCAAGATATCAACTCCTATGAGTACAAATATCAGATTGGATGAAGATAAAGAAGGCAAAGATGTTGATCAGACTTTATACAAAAGGATGATAGGCGATCTCTTGTGACCTTACTACCAAAGAGACTGATATATCCTTTCTTTGTAGGTGTTTGTGCAAGATTTCAATCTAAACCTAAAGAAAGTCACTTAGGTGCAGTCAAAAGAGTTCTCAAGTATCTAAAAGACACTTTGGGAGTAGGGATATGGTACTTCAAGGATGGAAGCTTCAAAGTTATATCCTACTCAGATTCGATTATCTTTGGATGCAAGATTAATAGAAAAAGCACCACAGAACTCACCGAGTTAATGGGAAATAGACTGGTTTCTGGTTCAAAGAAGAAACAAAATTCTATATCAACTTCCACCGTGAATATATTGTTCTTTGGAAGTTCTTTGTGCACAAGTACTTTGGCTAAGACAACAATTAAGGGATTATGGAATTGAAGAAAAAGAAATTCCAATCATGTGTGACAACACAAGTGCAATTGTCATCACATAAAATCCTGTTTTGCACTCAAGAACCAAGCACATTGATGTGAGACATCATTTTATAAGAGATCATGTTGAAAAGAAGGATGTGGTGGTTCTGTATATCCCTACTGAAGATCAACTTGCTGATATATTCACTAAGCCACTAGATAGTGAAAGATTTGCTAAACTAAGGACTGAACTTGGGAATATTAAAGTTGACTGATAATCAGCAGTGTACTGAAATTCACCAAGGGGATTAGTCTTTGATATGTTTGGTGAGCTCACTTAGCAGATTAGTCATTGGTATCAACAATTCCATGTACTTATGTTTGGACAATTGAGCAAATGAGGTTGCCAAGGGGATTGGTCTTTGTCATGTTGGGTGAGCTCACTTGATGAGATCGATCATTGGTATTAAACTTCATCTTGTATTATCAATTGAACAAAACAAGAAGGAATCAAAGATCGTGAGTTACATCATCAAGAGTTCTTTCAAGCATCTTTGTCGGCAGTTTCTTGAGCCAACCTCGCCGATGACAAGTCTGTTGAAGAATACGTTACTCAGTCAAACTTATTAAAGTCAAAAAGCAATTGGCGGGATATTTATTCTATCATTTATAACCGCAGTTACACGATCTAACGGTTATAATACGTTATGAAAAGTAAAGGGCCACGTGTCAAGTTAGCATTCACTCAAATTAATCATGGTTAAATGCACAGTACGTGCTCTGACAGTTTCAACTGCATTTGCCTATATATACACAGACTATTACACAGAGGCTACTACAAAATCATAGATTGATATTTTCTGTATTTACACTGTGTGAACACAGATTTGAGAAGTTCTTTTCTTCATCTTTTTCTTATATCAATGGTGGAAAAAGTTGATGTTCAAATTGGAACAAGCCAAAGTGTAAGAGGCTTTGTTGTTGATGCTAACTGAACTGAACTAGCAATCAACATTGGTCGAAGAATAAGGAGATATGAAGGCTTAGAGAATGTACTTAACTTAAGATTGGAAACAATATCTTACACAAATGTTGTTAACTTCTGGAAAAATATTGTGATAAAGGAAGGAAGAGAAGCATTCAAAACATCTGTAAATGCTCAAGAAATTGAAATTTCATCAAACCTACTGAGGGAAGTTTTTTGATTTGAAGAAGTAATAGATGCTCCAGTAAATCCTGAGGAAATGGGATTGTCCAAGATGGATTTTGTTGACAAAATCAAGACCAATGAAGCCACCAAATCAATTCCAGGCTTTAGTGTGAAACACATTGGATTTGAGTACAACTTGCTGAGCAATCATTGCTAAGAATATCTTAGGCCTCGTTGGAAGTATGGATACTCTATCAGGACACAAGATAGAGCTGCTGATGATTATTTGCAGAAGTATGAAATTTGATTGGGCTGGATACTTTATCCATTACATAAAGAAAGTTGCAAAAGAAGAAAGAGAAGGAAAAAGGAAATCCAAGGCCTTACCCTTAGGATTAATGGTTCAGGCCCTGCTGAATCATTTGGAAATTCCTGATGTTGCACCTGAGAAGATAAACCAATCCAGATACAAGAAAGAGATTGATTATCATATCCCTGGTCTGGATGATGATGAAGAAGGTGTTGCAGAGGCTGCTGATAGTGATAATGGCGGAGATGATGGTGATGCTAGTGGTGAGCAGGTCAAGCAAACTACTAAGAAAACTGTCAAAACTGCTGCACCAAAGAAGGGTACTGAGAAAAGAAAGGCTACTGAAACAAGGAAGATAACAGAAATGTTAAAGCCTAAAAGAACAAGAAAGCAAACAAAGACAGATCATGCCGAGTCTGCTGAGAGGTCCAATTGATGTTGAAGCTACCGACCTGTTGTAGTTGAGAAGAAAGACTCATTGCTAAAATTTTGAAGGAGCAATGAAAGAAGCCGAGAGAGAAAGAGGAAGTCTACTGTGATTGAAATTGAAGATGAGCCACTTTCCAAGCAAATGAAAGAAATTATCCATAAAAAGAAACATGGAAAGGGGAAACAAGTGAAAATTTTGGAGGCTCAAAGAGAAGAAGAAAAAGAAGAAGAAGAAGCAGTAGAAGAAGTGGAAGTACAAGGAGAGGCTATTGATGCTGAACCATTAACAATTATCAAGCCTAATGAGGATGCAGAGGTTGTTATTGAGCAACCTACTGGAGAGTCACAGCAGACTACAGAAACTGAACCTGCTGTTGAAGTTAGAGAATCCTCACCTGCAAAGGCTGCTGAGCCTTCTGAATCTGCCTAAGTTGTTGCTGAGCATCTTGTTGAAGAACCACAACAGACTACTAAGTCTACACCTGCTGTGGAAGTGGAGGAATTAGTACAAGACCCTACAATTCCTGCAATAGTTCAGGGGGAAGAACAGTCTACTGTTAACCCTGCTAATGAGCATATAAGTCAGGGGGAAGAAAGTGTGGTACAGATGGAGGTAGTAGGAACAAATGTACAACCTGAGCAACCTACTGACCTAGAGGCATATGTGGATGAAACCCTAAGTTTTCTTGTTGGGACCTTTGGAGATCAGCAAGCTACTGAAACATCTCTCAGAAGGCCAACAATGCCATTTGAGAGGCATGAGAAAAAGAAGAAGGATGACTTTGTTGATCCCAAACTTCAGCAAGTTTCTGATTATTTTCAATGGAAGTTTGGATTTTACAAGAGACAAAAGCCAGCTGTTGAACCTATGACAGACTTTGAAGAATGGGCTTTTGAAAAGTTGGGAGTGGAGAATTTGTTGGATCTAGTTGATACCACTATGCTGCAATCAAAATTGATGGATATTTTTGAAGATCAACAGAAAGAAGAGGGTATCAAGTTTAGAGACCCTAGAGATGACAGTGATGATTCATCATCATCATCTGATTCTGGTGGTAATTATCCATCAGGTCCAGGAGGAACAAATGGGACTGCAATGATTAATGAACCAAGAGTGGAGCAGTCAAATGATGCTGGTCAGTCTACTGAGAGACAACAGGCTGGACAAATGGATGAGGATTTGGAAAATCTCACCATAGATGATATTGAGGCACAAATCAATGAGGGAATAGAGACTTGTGCAAACAAGATAGTTGGTGAGATTGATGATATGTTTGTTGTTGAACCTATTGAACAACCTGAAGATCAGAAAAATGTAGATTTGGATGATGAGAGGGTTACTGACCACAGTGAACCTAGTGCCAGTTCAGAGGAATCAATTCAATATCAAGACTGGATTGACACTGAGGGGACTTTATCCAAAACTGCCATTATCCTAACAAAGATTGGTCATGCTGAAGGATTTCAAGTGGATAATGAGGCTGTATTCAATCCCCAAAGAGTGGAATAGGAGGTTCCGGCTGCTGAGGTTCAAACAGCACCTGAACAAAGGCTGGAACAAGAGGTACAGGTTGGAACAATCTTTGGGTTTGGAGGAAACCCCTGCTGTTGTTGTTGAAGAGGCTGTTGTAGTGGAGCCTACTGGAGAAAAATCCACAGTAGGAAAAGATAGTCAGCATGCTACTGTTGTTGATGAGGAAGAACAGCTGCTGGACTATGATTACAGTGATGAAGAATTTCAAATTGAAGGATCTACCGATGATGAACCAGTGAATGAAAAACATGCTATTGATCCTATCTTGGAGGAGTACCAAGGACCTCACCCTGCTGGAAGGGATATGAGTTTTCTTGTGGTGATCAGCAATCAGAGGCAATAATATAGTGTAGAAGAGCCTGCTGATATAGCTATTGATGGAAGAATGGCTGGTGGAGTGCCAGTAGAGGTTTTGAATGAGTTGAGGACTCATCGAATGACATGCTACTGATTAAGAATCGAATCGGATAGACAGGAACAAAGATTTGAAGAACTGATGAAGCTAGTGGATAGCAATATAAGATCTACTGAGACAGTTGCTTCAAATTACACATCTAATTAGTATGCCATTGCTGATCTAACACAAGATGTGAGGGGAATCAAACAGGGCAATACACTGAAGGAGAAATTTTTGAAAGATCAACTTGAATCCATTCATAAAAATTTGGATAATCTTGCTTAGATACATAGACTGCTTGAGCTCTTTCTTTTCACCACAATCTGCATCTTTGGATCCCAAAATCACTGAAAGGATAACCCTGCTGGAGCAAACAATGGAATGAAGGATCATAGCAAGTGATACTAGGACTGAAATCATTGAAAGTGAACTGAAGAACCTAGTAGTCACTCATGAAAGTGTGCATGGCCTGCTGTCCTGGTTTGTTGATGATGTCAATAAGGGGGAAGAGGGTCAAACAGCAGTAGCAAAAGAGGCTGCAAGAATTTTTGCCAAGAAGAGATGGGAAGCTGATACTAATGCATTTAGAGAATCTGCACCTGGCAGACTTCCACTTACTGATGAACTTCTCAAACAATATAAAAATGTATACAACAACAGAAGAAGACCTTATCTTGACAAGGGCTTTCATGAAGGTCTAAACTCATTTTTGGGACTGAAATTTTGGGAAGCAAGAGTTAAAGCCATGAGGGCTTCAAGGAAAGGTGGAAAAGGTGGAAGAGGTGGAAAAGGTGGTAGAGGTGAAAGGAGTTTGCCTACCAAAAATGCAAAGGAATAACTGAATGAGTTCAAGGAAGTTTATATGAGGCTAGGCTTCAGGGTACATCAGATAAATCTAACTTTTCCTGAAGCATGGCACTGGTGGAAACAAGTTAATCCTCACATTGACTTCTCTCTAATTGAAAATGACTGGATGAGAGAGATGATCATTGAAATAAGAGCTTATCAAGAACAAGTTGAAAAAGCAAGAGAAGAAAGTAGATCAACAAACTTTACACTGTTTTATCTTTGCTGATGCTAGACTGTATTAATTTGAACAAATGATTATAATGAAAGATGACTAAATTTGTTCTGTTTTTGTTTTCAATCTTTTTGCTTTGCTGTTAGGTGAGGGTATTGGCACCATCACCAAAAAAGGGGAAATTGTTGGACTTATTTACGAGTTTTAGTGATGAGTGCCGGACTAATCATTCACGAAGGCAAAGGCAAAAGATGTCTAGATCAAATGGATAGGTTTATTAGAGTTTGATCATTGAATAGGTTTGATCAAACAAGCCTCAGAATGGTCACCGTCGGTGATTTACATCACAGATGGTCTATATCGATGGGGGTAGATAGGTCGAGTAGACTAGTCGGGAACCCGTTGAAGGCCGAAAGTTTGAGGCTCAAACTCGCTTAATGAAGGCTAAGGGATCAAACTTAGTAATTAAAGTCAAGGATATGGAATCGAAATTTAGGCAAGTCTGTGATGACTAAATCGATTACATATACCTTGTAATACAAGGTCTAAGTTCCTTAAGTTGGATGGTGATTGGAACTTAGTTATTTAAAAAAGGTGTAATCTAACTTCACAAATAAAAGTAAGATAAAAGAAGTCTCACTTGCATTGTGTTTTCAACACGACAAATTATAGTTCAACAGATCGATAGGTGTTTTAGCAGACTGATGAACCTGCTGATATATATACCTCGATTAATTCAAGATTACATTGGAAGATTACATGGATAAGGACATCCAACTACCTCTGATTTATCAAACAAATCAATGGTTGAGAATAAAAGAACGTTGGGATGATTCAGGACTTTATCCAAAGGTTACATGTCAAAGGGTGGATAGACTGCATTCAGTCAAAAAGGATTCTGACAGTTTCAGTCCTATGAATAGTGACAGAAAGAAAATCAGATGGGACAAAACCAGGAAAGTTTTTATTTGAATTTCAAATACAAGTCACATGGACTCCTACCAATAAATAGAGGACTTCCAACTCAGAAAAAGAAGATGAAAAATTAAGAAAATACTAGAGATAATTAAAGTTTGCATTTTAAGCACCTCTTGAACATCTTGAGCTTAAGGCTCATGATCCGAGAAAATCTTCAAGTGTATTACAGATTCAAGCTACATCAAGTTTACACACTTGAAGATCAAGTGATGATTATATCATCCTAATCAAGTCTTTGCAATCGAATCATTTACTTGATTCATTCTTTATTTAACAAAGAACCCATCAAGAGAGTGAAGCATCATTTGGGTGTGAAAGATCATTGTTTGTGGTGCAAATTGGTGAAGAGGCAATCCTACCCTTCAAGGACCAAAGTGGAAGACTTTGGAGCAGCAATCCTACATGTTCCTAGTTTTCAGTTTGTGAAGCCATAGTTATTGGTGAAGGACAAGCAACCTTAGGAATCTTTGTAACAACTACATCAAAGATCTCTAGTGAATTACCTCCAACATCACGGGAGAAGAGTGGACTGACAGGATTACACCACCTGGAACCACTATAAAATCAGCCTACTTACTTTCTGCACTTACTATCTGCATTTAGTTTATTATACACATCAACCTACTGAATCTAGCAACTGAACTCACACAACATTTCAAATGTGCATGATGTCACTATTTGCATGCATGGTGGAAGACTTTCTGGAAATTTTCATGGATGACATTTCTGTATTTGGAGACAGCTTTGATAAATGCTTGGACAACTTGAGTAGTGTGCTGAAGAGACCAACCTTGTACTTAACTGAGGAAAATGTCATTTCATGGTCACAGAAGGTATAGTGTTGGGTTATAAGATCTCAAATAAGGGAATGAAGGTTGATAAAGAAAAATTGAGGTAATAGAACAGTTACCCCCTCTAACAAACTTAAAGACGTTGCGAGCCTTTCTTGGCCACGCACGCTTCTATAGGAGGTTTATTAAGGATTTCTCTAAAGTTTATAGACCTTTTCAAAAGACATCCCTTTTGTATTTGGAGGGGAGTGCAAGCAAGCATTCAACACATTGAAAACAATGTTTATAACCGCCCCAATTCTGGTAGCACCAGACTGAAACAAACCTTTCAAACTTATGTGTGATGCTAGTGACACGGCCGTTGGAGCAGCCCTATGACAAAGAGAGGATAAAATTTTTAAGCCTATAAATTACACTATTTGTACCTTCAACAGTGCCCTGAGGAATTATGCGACTACAGAGAAGGAACTTTTAGCTGTTATCTTTGCATTTGGCAAGTTTCGACCATATCTGATAGGATCGAAAGTCACTGTATTCACTGACCACGCAGTTCTGAAATACTATCTAACCAAGCAAGACTCCAAGCCGAGATTTTTGAGATGGATTCTAATCCTTCAAGAGCTTGATGTCGAGATCAAAGATAAAAAGGGATCTGAGAACTAGGTGGCTGATCACCTGTCAAGATTAACTTTGCTAGAAGATGAGCAACTGACTGAGATCAGGGGGATCTTTCCTGATGAACAAATTTTTACCATCTCAATAGTAGCTCCAGTCAAATCTCAGCCCCGACAAAATACATCAAGAGTGGGCAAGGTATACTCTTGGTTTATAACATTGTGATTTATCTAGAAAGAAGGTACCTACCACCAGAATTCACGAGTGCTGATAAGAAGTTCTTTACAGATTTGAAGCATTATTATTGGGGTGATCCCTACCTATACAATATGTGCCCTGATACCATTCTTAGGATATGCTTCCACAATGACGAGATTCCAAGTATTCTGAGCCAATGTCATTCCGGAGAAGTTGTAGGTCACTATGGGCCGGACAAGACAGCAGCAAAGGTACTACATTGTGGATTCTATTGGCCAACAATTCATAAATATGCTTACGAGTTTACAAGTGTCTGTTATTCCTATCAAATGACTAGTAACATTTCTAAGTGGAACAAGATGCCACTATATAGTATCTTAGAAGTGGAGTTATTCCACGTGTGGGGAACTAATTTTGTTGGGCCTTTTACATCATCAAAATCGAATCGTTACATCCTGGTAGCAGTTGATTATGTTTCTAAATGGGTAGAGGCAGTGGCCTCACCTACTAATGATGCCAGGGTTGTCCTGAGATTTCTTAAGAAGAACATTTTGACAAGGTTTGGAGTGCCCAGAGCCATCATTAGTGATGGAGGGAGCCATTTCTCTAATAGGTTGTTTGAGAAATTGATTTTGAGATATGGGGTTAGACATAAGATTGCAGCAGCACATCACCCCCGGACAAGTGGAGGTCACGAACAGAGAGATAAAGAAGATCTTAGAGAAGACTGTGAATCCCATGAGGAAGGATCGGTCTTTGAAATTAGATGACGCTCTTTGGGCATACAAAACTGCTTATAGGACCACAATTGGGATGTTGCCGTATATGATAGTGTTTGGAAAAGCATGTCATTTACCGGTAGAACTCGAGCACTGAGCCCTGTGAGAAGAAATTATTAGAATTAAATAAATTGGAGGAGTTTAGACTTCAAGCATATGAGAATGTAATGATATACAAGGAAAGAACGAAGAGCCTGCACGATAAAAAGATTATCAACCACATATTTCAAGTTAGAGATAAGGTGTTGGTGTATAATTCGTGTCATCGTCTTTTTCCTGGGAAGCTGAAGTCTAGATGATTTGGACCACAAGTAGTCACAAAAGTCTTCAATTCAGGTGCTGTGAAGTTTGGAATGAAGACTTTGGGAAGACTTTCATAATAAATGGCCACACACTGAAGTATTACCTAGAGCGCAAGCATGACCTTGAATTGGAAGTCTTTATGTTGGACGATCTAGTCTACGAATAACCAATACAGTAAATTCAGAGCTATTTCTATAAACTTTTATTTACTGTATTGGTTGTTTGAGTCAATAAAGTAGCATGAAAATCGCAAGGTTTGTTTCATCACATATATCTTTGGTCATCTGACTAGAGATATATGTGGTTTTTTCCTTCATGATTCTCCTGTGATACCCTCGTAAAAAGTTTCGCGTCTTGCTTAGGTCAATAAAGAATAAAGTGGCTTAAATTTTTTTTGCGCATTCTTGTGGTATGCACACTTACCGCCATCTTATTTTCTTATTGCCCTTCGCATGTTACTCAGTTTTTGGAAGTATTTTGGAATAAAGTTAAATACTTGAAAGATGGACGACCTAGCAGCTAATGATTATGCTCCATGATTCACTATTTGACTCAGCCGACCAATTCCAGAGCTAAGTACCTTTTTTTATTTTCCGTTTTATTATTGGTCATTGGGGACAATGCCTATAATAAGTGGGGGGTACTAAGCGGTCTTAGCTTGAGATTGAACAACTTGAATATTTTACACTGTTTTTAGCTTGCCTATTGAACGTTTTGAGTAAGGAAACGGTAGAAAAGGAGCCCAAGAACGAGTTGAAGTTAGATATAGCATATTCAATTTAGTATGGAAGAATGAGCTTGTGTTATGTTTCATGAAGTAGTAACCTATAAATTGTTATTCTACCATTGCATTTAATTATTTGAGCACATAATCTGAGTGAGAAGTGTTTGAGATGAGATGATGAGTTGTTTTAACCGGGAATCATTATTCGTGTGTGTATATACTTTAAATAATTGTTGTAGGACAAGGGAAGCAACTTGAATGACACAAAAGGTAAACCGGGACAAAACGGGCTTGCGGGAGTGAGAGAAAAAATAGTGAAAAATCTGCCAAAAAAAGAGAAAAAAGAGAAATAAAATAAAATAAAATAATAAAGGCAGTGAGGGAATCGAACTCGTAGCAAAAAGGGAACAACCCTCGCATAAAAAAAGAAACAAATGAGGACATAAGAGTAATACTTAGTCCCCAAGTCCGCCATGTTGTGTAACCAAGTCTGAAGGGAAAGGGAGCGAGTGTATGCGCATGTAAGTTAAGATTATGGGGTTAATAGAACTTGATTCTCTTGTTGAACGCACTATCACGAAGGATTTATCACACGATGCATTGATGATTGGTAAGTAATGAATAATGGGGAGCTTATGGATTGTTGCTTGATGTGTGTTCTGCCTGAAATCATTTTTGAATATGTGGTACTTGATGGGTATTGCTCTTGGAGGTACATTCTGCCTTGATACTCTGCTCGAGGACGAGCAAAGGGCTAGCGGGGGGTAGTTAATGACGCTTAAAATAGTATATCCTACGACATGAACATTCTATCCATTACGAGCTAAAAATAGTTGTTTCGACCTATAATTATGAACCATTTGAGTTGAATGTCATATGTCGGGTTCGTGAGTTGAGTATTTTGCACTTCACGTTTATTTTCCCTTATTCGATATTATTCCGTGTGTTATTTGATTATTTTTAGGATACGAAATATTGGGCTAAGCATTGTGGACAATTCTGGAGTGGACTAAACGAAAGGATTGGGCCTAGGGTATTCCAGAACCTTCCAAGGGACGGTAGAAGAAAAAGGACAAAAATTCCCCCGATCAATCGGGAGTTGCCGCCGACTCATCGAGAGTCTAGAATCTTCTGAAATGCATTTTCTTGGAAGAGTGGTAGTTCTAGGTCTTGCTAAGTCGGTTTACTTAGCTATAAATAAGAGGCATCGGCCCTAGAATTGAGTGTGTCCAATTGTACCTCAAAAATTACAATTATTATGCAATAAAAGTTCTTTGTTCTTTATTTATTTTAGTCTATGAGTTCTAGTCACAGAGTCGACGGATTCACCTCCTAGGTAGAGAGCCGAGGGAGATCTACACTCATCTTCGAGGGTATGATTTTCTGTCTTTTCCAAGATGTAGATCCGTTGTTGTTCTATTTGACTAGTATGTGTTGATTGTTTATTTAGTTTGATTATGTAGTTAGTTTATTTTAATCCATGTATGTATAGATCTAATTCGTTGGTGAAGAAATCATGAAATAGTGATTGCGTTCTTCAGATCTGCGATGGCGTGTGTCGCTAGATCTGAATACCTAGTAAATCCTAGTTCGTGATAATCGGTGCCAGCTACGTTGATCGACAGATTTAATTTACATGTTAGTAGCCTGATCAACTATTTATATGTCATCATAAATTAGCATGAAGGACTGTTAGTGAAGTGTTAGTTCGGACATTGTCTCGATGGCTCCTTAAAAACGTGCTAGTCATAGTGTATAGCTGCCTAGGGAGGTTCTCGGTCTTGAGCCGGCAACTCTAAAACTTAATGTGTGTGAATTAATACAACCAACGAAGGAGTTTAATTTCACATAGATTGTATGTTGTCCTTATAGTGGAAGTAGATAGGGTCAGGAGATTGCACCTTAGCTGACAATGAATTATAATTTACCAACGGGGATGATTAATGCATGTTATGGGGGAATAACTAATAACTCATAATTAGACTAATACATTAGAAACTCTTGTGTGCTTCAGTTGAACTTGCATAGTCTTGTGTTGGTCCCTTGAAATGGCTTTGGTTAAGTTTAGATGGGGGGAATAAACTTAACAGTTAAAAACTTTTTGGAGTTTTACAAACTTAACAGGGTTGATAGTCTGCTGACCACTCAGTAGTCTGCTGACTATTAAAGCTATTGAATTTGTTGCAATGGAATATATTAAACTAAGCCTTGTTACTTATTGTTTTAAATGTGATACTAAGTATTGGATACTCAGTAGTGCAAGTAGTGTGATTCAGTAGCTAGTTTCAGTAGATTGATGTGATGAGTATGCTGATAAAGTAAATTGCAGAATGTAAATGCAGTAAAGTAAAGTAGGCAAAATTTATAGTGCTTCCAGGTGGTGTAATCCTGTCAGTCCACTCTTCTCCTATGATGTTGGAGGAAATTCATTAGAGATTCTTGAGGTTGCTGTTACAAAAATCCCTAAACTGTTTGTCCTTCACCAATGACTATGGCTTCACAAACTGAACACTTGAAACAGGTAGGATTGCTGCTTCAAAGTATTCCACTATTCCTTGAAGGGTAGGATTGCCTCTTCACCAGCTCCACCACAAACAGCAGTTCTTGACACTTCAAAAGTGCTTCTCTGTCTTCAGGAAACTTCTTGAAAAAGAAGGGTTGAATCAAGAAAGTGATTCAGCTTTCAGCAGCTTTTGATCAGGATGAAATGATCAGCAGCTTGTAGTCTTCAAGTGTGTATACTAGATGTAACTTGATAGCAGGTTACACTTGAAGAAAATTCCTGATCAACAAATTGATAGCTCATTGATGCTCAGCAGGGTAAGATTGCACTTGATAAAATTTCTTGCGTTATTTTCTTTCTTGCTTTTCACATATTCATTTATTTTTCATCTTTTTCAATCTGAATCAGGAGTCCTCTATTTATAGGTGTGAATCATGTGACTTGTGTTTGAATTTCAAATGTAGCCGTTTCAGATTTATCTCTATATTGACTTGCTTTTTCCTCTGCTGCATCGTACTGACACTGTTGTGATACTTTTTGACAGTCCAGTCTATCTATCATTGACTTATTTTTCATAGGATATAGCTCTGAATCCTTCCAACATCTTTTTAATCTTGACCATTGATTTTCTGATTAATCCAAGGCTCTTAATTCATCCTTATCCATTTAGTCTTCCAAAAAGAAACTTGGATTAATTCAAATTTTCCATTCAGCAGACACCTGTAGTGTAAGTTTGTTGATGTCCATATCTGTCAGCTGACTTGTAGTCTACTATATTTTAAAAACACATCAGCTGACTTCTTCTCATCTAACTTTTTAGTATGAAGTTAGAGGACACTATTTTAACCATAACCAAGTTCCAATCACCACTTAACTTTTATGGAACTTAGACCTTATAGACAAGGTATATGAGATCAGCTTAGGTCATCACAGACTTGCCTAAATTCTGATCCCATATCCTTGACTTTAAATACTAAGTTTGATCCCGTAGGCTTCAATAATTGAGTTTAAACCCTCAGCATTCAACCATCAGCAGGTTCCTAGACACTCTACTGATCTAGACACCCTACTGACCTAGATAGGTTTGCTGAACAAGTCAGCTAACCTCTTTACAGTGCTTGTTTGATCAAACCTATACATAGATCAAACTCTAGTAAACCTATATATTTAATCTAGACAATTTTTTAGCCTTTGCTCTATAACAGCTAGTCTGGCACTCATCATTAAAACTAAAATATGTCCAACATCTTGTTTGTTTATTGGCACCACTTTTACTCTTCCTATATTATACTTGGTCGTAGACCGTTATTCTGACAACTCAATCTTGATTAATTTGCATTCTTACGAGTCTCTGTGGGATTCGACCTTGACTCGCCAGTACTCTTCTACGATAGACCTAGTTCTATTTCTAGTAAGTGCTTTACACGTGATCATTCATGCAGACAAAAATTTTATATATTCATACATATTCGGGCACGTTCAAACTATTAGGCAAGAAACTCATACAGTTCTTCACAAAAAATACGTTAGACGGTGAAGTCGAAGCAGAAATGAAAGATTTAACTTGAAATTGTAAGGAAGCTTGAAAGTTTGCTTGAAGAACTAGCTGGAAACCTCTTCAAGAGAGCTAGAAAACAACGTCAAGTTGCCATGGATCTTCTTCTTGATGCTGGAATATTCAAACGGTTTCTAGATTAATTGCCTAAGAAAGGCCAAGATTTTGAAAAGCATTCAAATGTCGAGGTTTCTTACTTTATATAAAGGCCTGAACGGTCAGACGAGACGGTTCGAAAGTCGAAGTCATTAAGGGATGCCCTTTCAAAATCGAAACTGTCTGAAAAATTGGAAACCGTATAAGACACGCCACTTCAAAGTTCAAAACCATTATGGCGTCAGTTATCGAAAACGTGTCATCCAACCGAATGCATGATCTTGTCGGACTATAACGGCTGTCAGACGTGGGATCGAGACAACGGCTGTGTAAGACACATCAACAAGGCAACGCTTTACAGCTCGCATAATATTGACCTTCCTCTTTCCATCTCGCCACAACTTCAGGCAATGTGATTTCAATAAGGTTAACTCAGCTAGGTCGCTCATTGGCTACTCGAATGAGCATCGATCAATCAGGTCACGTGTCATGAGCACAACACCCAGATAGTAATAAAAATAAACTACAAACCCCAACACTAAGGGCCATGAGCCCCGGTATAAGCATAAATGTTGATCCCCGCCCTCAAGGGGGAAGTTGGACAGAGTACCCATCGGTCCACCGCGGGTCGGTTAGGACTAGGTAGGGGCAGGCCTGCGGGAGTCGGTCTCACAGACTTTGATTGCTCGCCGCAGGTCGGCTAGAGTGTATAAGGATACCTAAACGATTATCACAATAATTATTGAAAGAATACTAAACCATTAAGACTCTGATCTTAATTATTTAAATATTGAGATTATCTCCTTCAATCAAGGGATGATAAGAATTAATAATACTTGAAGAATATGGAAAAAGGGTCCGTAATTGGACATGGACCATGCAGGCTTAGGGCATAAGTGTTCCCTATATAAATGTTCATAAGAACTACGGCAGACTTGATTCCAATACATATTTTGGATACATAGGCAACCTGGAAAAATGATCTCAGGCTCAGCTAAATCATCCCCAAAAACCATCTCCTCGTTCATACTTTTTCTATTTATCACCCTTGATTCAATTACCATTAGATTATACGGCCCAGATTTATACTCGATGAAATTTTCGTCAATTGGCACTAGAAGGAGGGCTTTTACTAGTAATTAGTTAAGGTGTACGAAATCAAGAAATGATGCAGAATTCTCAGAATGATCGAGTTTTTTAGGCCGATATCATTAAAAATACGAGTCTAGTGTATCAAAAAAATACTTGAATTTCCATGATCAATACCATATATGGGGCCCAGGGGAGGATAGAGGCAAGACTGCCAATTCCCCTAATAAAAAGCAACAATTTTCCGGTGAAATGGCATATGGACCACGTGACCCCCTTCCCTTGTTGGTAAATAACTTTGGGTTAATAATTGAAGTTGTGGTTAGTCAGAACATGGTAAAAAGGATCCATGTGGACTCCGGAAGCAATGTGAACATACTGCTGGATATACAGAAACCCGAATCTGGATCCGATCCATAAATGGATCGTCAGATCTGATTCACAGCACCGATCGAGACACTCGATCTAGCACAGCGGAAGCTACAAATAAATTCGCATGCGATAATACCACGATTTGATTCGCATAAACAATTAATCTAACTATAAGAAGGTTGAAGATTTACCTTATTCAAGAGGAATAATAAATCAACAAAAAGAGAAGCCACAATCTACCGGATTGTATCTCCAAGTGACGACTGGTGGACGTCGATCCTCGCCTCAGAACCTCCTCGAATATGCACAAGAAAAACCCTAGTTTTTTCTCCTCTTAATGACTAAGGCAAGAAACTAATTTTCTTCCTTTTAATTGTAAAGTAGCGCAATTTTTGTGTGAGAAATTGTGTTGGGAGGAACTCTCTTTATATAGGAAAATAACTAGCCAAGAGATATATCCTTTTCACACCACAATCACATATTCCCACAAGGAAAAGATATTTTCCAAAAGATAAGAGATAATTCCTAAAAAATCAATCTCTTATTTTTACATTTATTATCCAACAAATAGATAATTAATTAATTACACATGTGACATAATCTAGAAAAATTTCTTCTCCTAATTTATCTACATAGTGTGGCGCCATTTTTAATTATTTTTAATTGAAAATGTCTTTTCTATTTTACATATTATTTACCAAATAAATAATATTGCATATTCATTAAATAGACCAACTATTTAATTTATTCTCGAGGTTCCATAAAACGAGAAAACACTCACGTGTTAGGAGCCAACCCGTGGACCATGGACCTATAACCAGTAGCTACAATAAATTGAATAAAATATTCATCGAACATAATATTTCTACTCAACTTATTAATTCCGGAATTACGCCACCATAAATCTGAAACTGAACTCTATCGATTATAGATATAACTTATTCTCAAAACGTCGAGTCGAGTCGATAAGTGTCCATTGATATAATCATTACATACAGACTAACCCTCCATAGACTATCCGTAATGAAGCGGGAATATTTCCGTAAACCTTCTTCAATACATCTTATCCTTATTTACCATTAACCCACTACTGATCAATTAGTTCATAACCAATACAAACTCCACGGATCGATCAGTTTCTAGGATTAACAAATAAGGGTTGTCTTTCTACTTCCCGCAGGAAGGAAGGGATTCCATATCTGTGAGGCACACACTTCTCACTCATTCCAGAATAGTGCCAACGTGAAAGTGATTCGGACCGCTCCTCTTAGTGATCCTTAACGAACACATCACACCCTATCCTGAAACTAGTTGGAGTATGGAATCACTTCAGGATTAAGGTTAATCATATATGATCATCTTGTGATTTAATAAGATTTCTCAATCATAGAATTATATGAGAAACATTGATTAATCGGTCCAGTCATATATAACTACATCATATATAAATGCCCCACTTAGACTACCACTGTCGACGGTCCGGATAAGACGGTCACACCATAAAGTGTTCTGGGCGCATTAATGGTGGTTTAATCAATAGACCCCAGACTTTGATTAAGTTCACCACGGAATAAAATTTCAAGTGTATCACCATAAACTTAATCCTCAAGTGTGACACACACCAAGTTATATGGCTACATATGATACGACTTGGGGTTTTCAGCAGTGTATTACTTATAAGCATGAAGCAAATATATGATGAGAATAAATCTGTCATTTATTAATTATAAAAACAATTACATAAATTATCTTTCAGGCGTTACTTCCAACGCATACTATACCACCATGTTTTTCAGTCAATGGAATTAGAAAATCAAGAGCTAACACCTATCTCATCTCCGTTGTTGGGGTTCACTGGGCCACCTATTTCACCTATGAGAATGATCAAGCTAGTCACTACATTCGGCCAAGAGCCAAAGGGTGGGACCCTGATGGTCAGTTACATCATTGTTAGAGTCCCATCATCTTATAATGTCATTGTAGGTCGACCAGCCTTAATCGACCTCTGAGCTGCCATCTCCCTAGCCCACAATAGCCTTAAGTTTCCTATCATGGACGGGACATGAGAAATTAAAAGGGACATGGAAGCAGCCAGGAGCTGCTATACAGCTCATCAATGGAGAGGCTATAGCTCAACATGTCCTTATGGAGGAGCTGCTCCCAGAAGATGAAGAAACATGGTCCTCAGAAGACAAAATGGAAAATGTTAGTCTTTGGGAAGGCAAGCCCGAACCACGCGTTAACGGTTGGTGCGAGGATCCTGCCAAAGATAAAGAATTTCTTATTGGAATACTCAAGGAGTTCCGAGATGTGTTTGCATGGAAAACTGAAGATATGCCCAGTTTATCCTCAGATGTTACGGTTCACAAGTTGAACGTATATCCGAACAGAAAACCAGTTCGACAAAAGAAAAGACATTATGCCCAAGAACGCATGAGCACGATTCAGAATGAAGTGACTAAAGTGCTTCAGGAAAATATTATGAAGGAAGTATAATACCCAAAGTGGCTGGCAAATCCTATCTAAGTCAATAAACCAGAAGATAGTTGGAGGATGTATGTGGATTTCACTGACCACAACAAGGCTAGTCCTAAAGATTGTTATACCCTACCTAAGATTGATTGACTCGTTGATTCCACAGTTGATTTTGAAGTATTTGTGTTCTTGGACTCATACAAAGGTTATCACTAGACGATGCTAAGAAGACTTCATTCATAACAGAGTCCATGACGTACTATTTTGTGACTATGCCCTTTGGCCTAAAAAATACAGGAGCAACATACTAGAGAGCAGTGAACATGATTTTTAGTGGTCAGATTGGTAGATGTATGGATGCTTACGTCAATGATCTCTTAATCAAGAGTGGAACTCTCAATACCTAAAGGATGTTAGAGAAGTTTGCAGGGTACTCAGACAGACTCAGATGAAGCTCAACCCTAAAAAGTGCACGTTCGGGGTAAGGTCAGGCATGTTCTTAGGATATATGATCTCAAATAAAGGAATCAAAGAAAATCCTGACAAAATAGACGTATTGCGCACCATGCCTTCACCGAAAAGCATTAAGGAAGTTCAAAGATTGACATGACGAATAGCAGTCCTAAACAGATTTCTGTCCAGGTCAGCACACGGGACAACAGAAATCAAAAGGGACGTGGAAGCAGCCAGGAGCTGCTATAAGGCTCATCAATGGAGAGGCTATAGCTCAACATGTCCTTATGGAGGAGTTGCTCCTAGAAGATGAAGAAATATGGTCCTTAGAAGACAAAGTGGAAAATGTTAGTCTTTGGGAAGGCAAGCCTGAACTGACGTTAACAGTTGGTGCCTGGATTTCCTAGCCAGCATAAAGAATTTTGAATTGGAATACTCAAGGAGTTCTGAGATGTGTTTGCATGGAAAAATGAAGCTATGTGGTGTGTGTCAAGCCGCCAAAGATAAATTAACCTACTTCCTATAATGAGTATAGGGTGAGCAGGATCGTCTCCACAGAGAACGGTGGATTTATTTCTCTTAAAATCGACAAAGGACAATATTTTGGTATTATAAACTATTTACTAATAAAAGTAAGTAAACTAAGAATCTGAAAAATAAGTAAAAGAAATGTTCCGGTTAAATTAATTATATCCACCTCGATTTTCTCAACCGATCATAGATGCAAAGATGACTCGTTAATTTATTGATAAACTGGTTATAGTTACCAACACACGCCAAGTAACCAATCCCTCCTAATTTTGGTAATCAGGACACGGTCACTAATTACCATCTAACCGAAAGACACCCTTAGACGCAGTCATAGGAGTTTGTTGTTCCGGCAGCATTACAATCTGAAAGACCCGAATTCTGAATATTAACGCACACGCGGGTTAATTTTAATTCAGATTATTCATCTTTATGATAGCGGATTTTCCTAGCTACGAACCGAAAAAAGTAGTATCATGTGATACTTTTATGAAAATCACAAACGATTATGGATTTCCTATTCCAACTAGCAGACGATTCAATGATTAAATTACTTATGTCACGAAAATAACCAACCTAACCATTAACCGTAGAGAAAATCAAATCAAAAGATGAATATATACCAACAAATAAATGAGGAATAAGACCCAATTCGATCCCACAGTTGCATCAATCGAAGCTTCAATAATAAATTAACCGGAAAGAAAATAAATTAAGAGCTCACCATAAAAATTGATTGATCCAAAATATCATGTTGAATTCACAAAAGGAGATCAAAATAAAAGTAAAAGCTAACGACAATAGTAGTAGCGGGTGCCACAGCCGTCCTCCTCTCAAACCTAACTATTGAAATTGTCTATTTATTTGTTGAATGAATAATCAGTGGCCACGCCACTTTTTAATATGTTTCTCTTTTATTTATTTATTCCTAATTAAATATTAAACTAATAAAGAAAAAGAAAAAGAAAAAGAAAAATCAAATATTATTCAACCAATAGAAAATAATGAGTCTTTTAATGATGGACCAATAGGAAATAAGCCTGCAAAATTCATCTTTTCTTCCACATTGCAATCAGTCACACTTTAACGTAATGGTATAATCATACCATTTTCAAGTTTTTTCTTCTGCAGTCACATCTTTTATAATCCACTCTTCCATTCCATGTCACACATTATAAAAACACTCTTCCAAAGCTCATTTTCATCAAATCTACAAAACAACATCAAACACACCATAAAAGCGCATATCTCTATAGAAAATAATCTCGAAAATGCAATGAAATAACAATAATTTACGATCCCATCAAACTCCCCCACACTTGAATGATGCTTGTCCCCAAGCATCCTACTACTCTCGACTAGACCATTAAATGCAAAATGCATGGTGCATGATCCTAACATGTCTTCAAAGCACCAACATTATCCAAAAATGACGCACATCCAACCTTCTTATGTATCTCATGTGTCATAATTCAAGTCAAATGGTGATCAAACAATATATATCACACACTAGAGTTCATACAACTCACATTATCACATTGATTCACAAATTTTCAAGTGGCAAAATAAACAAACCCCAACATGTCCTCAAGGGTATCGCTCAATATGATAAATGCATATGGACTATTCACACACCCTCAAAATCAGCACACATCCAAGCATTACCATATGTTTGCATATCAATCAAATCTCCACCACTATGCATCCAAGTCCAATACACAAATCATGAGGTCTTTCACATGGTTGTAACGGGGATAGGGACAGAAAATAAAGTATGGAAAAGGGAAAATGGGCTAAATTGTCAAGGAGAAAGAATGAATAACCACACCAATTATCACTCAGTCACCAAAAATGTTCCCAACTGAACGCACAACATGGCTCCAAAACATTACATCTCATAACTCAGAATAGAATTGCAAACAATAATTTCCAAAAAAGCTTGCAAAAAATGCACGGAAACAAGCTACTTCTTCAATATATAAAACACTCCTTCACTGTAATCCTTTTTTAGTTTCTTTCTTTTCTTTTTCCTTTTTTTTTCAACACTTTTTTTTTCTGCTTTTTTTTTTTGTTTTATCTGGCAATACACATCACACTCAAGCAATTTGAGCAATTTTCAATATTCACTTCTTGGTAAATTTTCCTCAAAATATCATGCAACTATTCATACAATCTCCTGACAATAGGGTCAACAAGAGAGGGGATATCGTAAGAAAAAGGCCATTGGTTTATTTTCTGGAGTTTTATCGAAGAATAGGTCAGGCTAGAAGGGGCACACTAGGGGATAAATATCAGGTAGGCTAACAAAAGTGGGTCTCGAAGGGGTTAAATCCTAGGTGCCTCAATCACTTAAGTGCACTGAACCTGAAAATGTGGTCTTGAAATGTATGTCAATGCAAATTCTAGAATGACATTGGAATGTGTGGATATCACTCAAAGGAAAAATGAGCGAGTGCGCTCTTTGGCTAAGTAAACCTCACTTTTAAGTGTCTTTCGTTTAGGTTCAAAGATTTTACTACCAAAACTCATACACAACATCATAATGTGAGTGTGCATCAACAAAAGTGTGTGATTACATCGATTACTCACCGTTTGATTCTTATTAATTCATGCAAGATAGAAATAAAAAGGTCGGTAAAGTGTCTAGAATGTGCATTCTTGGTGCGATGAAGTTCTAAAATGCAACGCTAAAATTTTAACATGTTATGTGTTTTTTTTAGTTTTTTCTTTTCTTTTTTAGTTTTTTTTTGTTTTTTGAATGCAAATAATAATGTATGATGTAGTCTAAAAATGATAAATATGTATGATGAATGCATCATCTCCCCCACACTTGAAACATACATTGTCCCCAATGTATGACCAAATGTGCAAAGAAAATGAAATGGGACTCAACTAATATGCTTTATGTATAGTGCTAATAAGATAACTAATATACATGCATTGAGAGTAGTAAGTAGAAGAGGACTTCCCTGAAATTGTGGTGGCATGTGGTACTCCATCCATTGTAATCGAGACATAAATATCTTTCTCTATCTGTATCCAACAAGTTTGTGTATGGTCTATATTCTTTTTGAAGATTAGGCGGCCTCCAACAACATATTCACTCATGAAAAATCAGACACAAATTGGATGTAGAAGTTGCCCCAACGATTTAATTTCTAGAGACCAAACTGTTGAACGGTATGATCATACTGTTTCACTCAAACCAAACTGATTTGAATATAAATTTTCTGCCACTAAACTGCTGAATGGTATGATCATACCATTTCACCATTTATCAGGCTTACTGCATTATTTAACAAATTTGAACTTTGCAAGACCATAACCCTTCAAACCACTCATCAATTGTCTCAAATAATAAAAAAAAAGTAATGAATAAACATTTTAAACATTGGCTTGCCTCCCAATAAGCGCCTTTCTTTAATGTCTTTGGCTAGCCATTGGTACCTGGACTATCCATTGTCAAATGGAATAGTTTTTCTTGCATGGTTCTTCAATGAATATTCAGAATACGAGCCATCCATCTCATCTCGATGTAGAATCAGTCGTGCCTTGGCTCTAGGCACTCTCGTGAAGTATCTTCCCAAGAAAATCTGAACCGGATTAGGGGCCTCCACATCCAAGTTCATAATGTAGTGGTCAAGGGGGAAGACTACTTCTTTCCCATTTTCTCATACGTCTACAGTTACTTCAACAGTTATAGGCATTAATGGCTCATCAATAGTGATTACCTCCGAGTGACTTTCTTCTTGATTAGACATATCATCTGCTAACTTCTCCAACCCTGGATGGATTTCTTCACCTTTTTCTTGATCATCATCATCATCATCAATCTGTGGCATTGGATCAATCATGGGACAATCATCTTCATCATCATACCATATAAGGGGAGAGGGTGTTTTCGACCTTTGTTCTGAAGACGATCCACTTCGCCCACCGCCAATTTGTCTTTGCATATTCTCAACCCAAGAAAAATGCTCTTCTTTGAATCTGTGAAGCCTCTTGTACCAACTCTTGAAGAGGTTTCATTTCGATTTGGATTATCTGTGCAATAGTGGTAGAAAAGGTGTTCATAAGTTCTTCAACGGTTGTACCCGAATTTGAAATTGGCAATCCTTGTTCACTAGGCGGCTGGAAAGTAGACTGATCGTAAGACGTGTGTGAAACACCAAAGTTGAAATTTGTTTGGTCATTCCATATTGGATTGCACTCTTGGGGGTAAGAAGTATAGCCCAAATCCTGATTGTTCGGCCTACATGGATAATATCTCTCCTCATACGAGTTGTTCACCCGGTATCCGTATTGATCATGATTCACCATCGGACTTGATTAGTTGTAACCTGACATGCTTGCAAACAAGGGAGACACAAACCAAAACAAAAAAAACTATATACAAAATTTCAAAAGAAATAAATCACTTAACACCATTCCACGGCAACGACGCCAAAATTTGGTGGGTGTCAAACCGCCAAAGATAAATTTACCTACTTCCTATAATGAGTATAGGGTGAGCAGGATCGTCTCCACAGGGAACGGTGGATTTATTTCTCTTAAAATTGACAAAGGACAATCTTTTGGTATTATAAACTATTTACTAATAAAAGTAAGTAAACTAAGAATATGAAAATAAGTAAAAGAAATGTTCCGGTTAAATTAATTATATCCACCTCGATTTTCTCAACCGATCATAGATGCAAAGATGACTCATTAATTTATTGATAAACTGGTTATAGTTACCGACACGCGCCAAGTAACCAATCCTCTAATTTTGGTAATCGTGACACAAATCACTAATTACCATCTAACTAAAAAGACACCCCTGAGACACGGTCATAGGAGTTTGGTGTTCGGCAAAGATTACAATCGAGAGCCCGAATTCTGAATATTAACGCACATGCGGGTTAATTTTAATTCAGATTATTCATCTTTACGATAGCGGATTTTCCCAGCTGCGAACCGAAAAAAATCGTATCTTGTGCTACTTTTATGAAAATCACAAACGATTACGGATTTGCTATTCCAACTAATAGACGATTCAATGATTAAATTACTTTCTCGTGAAAATAAACAACCTAACCATTAACCTAGAGACAATCAAATCAAAAAATGAATAAATACCAACAAATAAATGAGGAATAAGACCCAATTCGATCTCACAGTTGCATCAATCAAAGCTTCAATAATAAATTAACCGGAAAGAAAATAAATTAAGAACTCACCATAAAAATTGATTGATCCAAAATATCATGTTGAATTCACAAAAGGTGATCAAAATAAAAGTAAAAGCTAACGACAATGGTTGTAGCAGGTGCCGCAGCCGTCCTCCTCTCAAACCTAACTATTGAAATTGTCTATTTATTTGCTAAATGAATAATCCAGTTGCCACGCCACTTTTTAATTTTGTTTCTCTTTTATTTATTTATTCCTAATTAAATATTAAACTAATAAAGAAAAAGAAAAATAAAAATCAAATATTATTCAACCAATGGGAAATAAGGAGTCTTTTAATGATGGACCAACCGGAAATAAGCCTGCAAAATTCATCTTTTCTTTCACATTGCAATCAGCCACACTTTAATGTAATGGTATAATCATACCATTTTCCAGTTTTTCTTCTGCAGTCACATCTTTTATAATCCACTCATCCATTCCATGCCACATGTTATAAAAACACTCTTCCAAATCTTATTTTCATCAAATCTGCAAAACAACATCAAACACACCATAAAAGCGCATATCTCTATGGAAAATAATCTCGAAAATGCAATGAAATAACGTGGATCCTCTGAACGTTTATCCCATCAATATGCCCAGTTTATCCTCTGACATTGCGGTTCACAAGCTGAACGTGGATCCGAACAGAAAACCAGTTCGACAAAAGAAAAGACATTATGCGTAAGAATGCATGAGCACGATTTTGAATGAAGTGACTAAAGTGCTTCAGGCAAATATTATCCACGAAGTATAATACCCAAAGTGGCTAGCAAATCATGTCTTAGTCATAAACCAGAAGGTAGTTGGAGGATGTGCGTGGATTTCATTGACCAAAACAAGGCTTGTCCTAAAGATTGTTATGCCCTACCTAAGATTGATCGACTCGTTGATTCCACAGTCGATTTTGAAGTATTTGTGCTCTTGGACGCGTACAAAGGTTTTCACCAGATTGCCATGGATCCCGACGACGCTGAGAAGACTTCGTTCATAACGGAGTCCTGGACGTACTATTATGTGACTATGCCCTTTGGCCTAAAAAATACGGGAGCAACATACTATAGAGCAGTGAACAAGATTTTTAGTGGTCAGATTGGTAGAAGTATGGAATTTTACGTCGATGATCTCTTAATCAAGAGTGCAACTCTTGAACAATACCTAAAGGATGTTAGAGAAGTTTTCGGGGTACTCAGACAGACTCAGATGAAGGTCAACCCAAAAAAAGTGCATGTTCGTGGTAAGGTCGGGCAAGTTCTTAGGATATGTGATCTCAGATGAAGGAATCAAAGAAAATCCAAACAAAATAGACGTATTACGCACCTTGCCTCCACCCGAAAAGCATTAAGGAAGTTCAAAGATTGACAGGACGAATGGCAGTCCTAAATAGATTTTTGTCCAGGTCAGCACAACATGCTCTTCCATTCTTTAAAATTTTGAGGAAAGCAACGCCTTTCCAGTGGAGAGAGGAAATCTAGCTAGCCTTTGAGGAGTTAAAATATTACCTCATGGAATTGCCCTATTTGACTTCTCCTCAGGAAAGGGAAACATTGTTGATTTACCTATCAGCGTGTGAAAAAGCTAAGCGCCATACTGGTTAAGGAACAAGACCACACGCAACGGCCAATTTTCTATGTGAGTAAGGCACTCCATGGGCCCGAAGTCCGATACGCTAACACCGAAAAGTTGGCATTTGTTGAAATAGTGTCCTAAACCCAATCGGGTTGGACCGGATCCTACCGGGCCGGATCATTTCTACTATTTCTTTATGTTTATACACAAGATGAATGACTTTAATGTTATTATATATTATGTTTATCTGTATGAACCTATTTGTGATTGTATATATGATAATGCCCTAGTGTCAAAATGTGAAAGAGAAATCATAATAGTGATTATGGTTAATGAGATCTCGACTCACTTTAAAGGGTTTGATACTTAAATGTCTCTAGTCCTATGTGCTATTAAACAGTACATTAAAATTACGATTAGACTAGCATGTATTGGATATCTTCTATCTTTTGAAGATAGTGATAGATCTCGTCTATCAAAAAGTTGAGATACTTGGACTATACGTGGACGTATATTAGGGAATGCGTATGTCAGACTGACCTACTTACTTTATTAAGTGTCGCACTATGTGGCGGTTGTGTAATTATTGTTGGTCCCAAAGAAGGGTAAACCTATAGTCAGAGGGGGGGTGAATGACTACAGTGGAGTTTCAAAAAAAAATTCTTATATTTAAAAGCTTTTGGGCACCGGATAAGTTCCTTCTTAAAATGTTGTTTCAAATTAGATTAGGCAATCACAGATATATAGTACGCAATGAAATAGAGTGTTGCAAAGTGAATTGCTGAAAGTAAATAGACACAGAGGCTTATAGTGGTTCAGGGTGGTATAATCCCTTAATCCACTCTTCTCTTGTGATGATTGGAGGAATTCACTATTGTTTTCACAGATACAATAGCACAATTGTCCTTGGCTACACAAGTTTCACAATCTGCAAGACTATCACTCCCTGGCTTCAATAGCTTCAATGACTCAGTCTCTATCACTGCTCCTTGAGAACAAATTTTTCAGCAGCTATCACAAAGGTTGCAACTCCTTCTCAGATTCCTCTGATTCAATTGCCTTAGTTGATGTGAATTGGATTCAAAGACTTGTGATCAATCTCAGTGCTTGATGTGGAATTTGAGCTCTGATTTCTGAGTTGATCTCTAGATGTCTCTTTTAAGTACAGATAGAAGGCTTTTCAAATTGACAGAGTTTTTGCTTGTTTTTTTATCAGATTCAATCGTTGTTTTCCTTGTGTGTCAATGCCTTCTATTTATAGCCTTGGTAATCCTTGATTTGAACTTTTGTCCGTTGGCTATTTAATGTGGAGAATAATCCTTGATTTAATTTCTTGATTCTCCCTTAATTATATTCTTCTTGATTTCAGTGATTGGATTTTTCTTCAAACGTTTATCAGAAAATCCGTCCTTGATTGATCCTCAATTGATTGTGCATTTGATGCTTTATCTTTTAAAATCTGAATGAGTAAAGTTTACTTGGTCGTTCCTTGAACAGTTAAGTGATCTTTCTGACTTGGCTGTTTGGTTCTTCCTTCACTCTTCTATCTTCACTTAGCCGATAGTCAGTTTACTCTGCCGGTTTACTGCTTTGTTATTTTATTCGATCTTCCAGGTACTTTTTGTACTTCACTGATCCTTGATTTGGGTGAGATCAATGTACACCATATTTGACAATGTATTTCATTATTTGAATCATAACTTAGACTTATCAAAAGTCATCACAGACTTCCTTGGTTATAAGTCATACCATAATGTCTTCATGCTTCTCTGCAGGTACTTGGTTGGCTTCACTCTGCCGGATATCTGTTTTTACTTCACCATCTTACCAACTAGTACAATACTTTTCTGACTCTACTTATACAACATGTCAGACTCGAAGTAAAGACTTACGCAGAGAATTCTAACTTATTTCAGGCTTGGTATAACAGCTAGTATGACCATCATCAAAACATAATAAAATGTTCCTAACATTTTCCCCCTTTTTGATGATGCCAAAACCCTTATAAGCCTGAAAATAAGTGTATAAAAAATTTCATAATAATAAACAGAGTAAAACTCAAATTTTATTCATCCATTCAAGAGAAATGAGAAATGTAAGTTCAAAACATATTCAGAGTGCTGTAATTATATATTACTCAATTCTGCCTTGTACCTCTTGAACATTGTGGTCTGGACCTCTTCCATATCCTTCCAATCGATTTCTAGAAACTTCCACTTCCAGTAAGCCATAGCCGTGTACTCAGAGACTCCCTGAAATATCCTTTTGTTCAAGATTCTGTGAAAATCAGGCATAGTCTCATTCACCCTGGGTTCTCTAAAGTATTTTACATGTCTATCCCTAGCTGCAGCAATGTGTGAGTCAGCAAACTTGAGATTCTTGAACATACCTTTTCGGTTCATTTTCCCCACAGGGTTAAAGAATTTTACCATGTAGTTGAAATCTTCTTGTTGTTCACTGGGTAAATCTTCTGGTCCTTTTGCGGAGAGGGGTATGGCTGTACTTGGTCTGTTGGTTGGGTTAGATCCAGTATTTTGCTTAAGAGACGCATGATGTCTCTTAACATCATTGTAAATTTCGGCCATATCAGTTCTCATCCTCTCATCCTGATAGCTTAGCCAGTCTACCATGCTTCATCTTGCGTTTGATTTGGAAACAGACCATTTTGGACTCTGAAGAACTCTCTTACATTATCTAGTACTTCAGCATCATATTCTTCCATTTATCTGTGAGTAGGAAATGTTCTTTTCTTACCAAAGATATCTCAGTGCTCTTTGCTACTACTCTCGCTGGTGTTCCCCTCTGTTGGTCTTTGGATCTGTGTTGTCTTGAGGATCCTCTTTGCTGATTTGATCCAGGTCTTTGATGTCTACCTCATCTATCTCTATCATTATCTCTTCTTTAGATGGGATGAGGAAATCCGATGCAAGGTTAATTTGAGGCTTTTTCCATTTCCTCTTTAACTTTCTTTAGCTGTTCTTTAGCTTTATTTTGAATTCGTAGTACTCTGTCCCTTGCTCTTAGCTACTCCTCAGTGAAGTTTGGGGGTATAACTGTTGACCCTTCTTCAGGCATATCATTTCTTTCCCCCTTTTTGGCAGCATCGTCCCTTTGCTGTAGTAGGATACTGTTTGTGGCTTCAGCTGTACCAATCATAGTGTCCAGTTTGAACTTAATGGAAGTGAACCTTGAATCATGATCAGTCAGTTTCTGGGTTACACTTTGAAATCCGGTGCCAAAAGCAAGTGCCATGGACTCATTTCTTGAGAGATGTGTTGTCCGAGTCCTGCAAGATTGTTCGTGAGATTGAGGTTTAACTGTTTCATCAAGTCACCTTGTCTTTGCACAACAATGTTATGTGCATCAATGTACTCAGCAACAGCCTGAAATCTTTTCTCGATGGAGTGGCTTTCATCTTTAAATTCCAGAGTCATAGACCTAAGATACATTGCTTACTGTTCCAGTTCCTCAACCAATAAGTCTGCTGCCCTTTCAAATGTTTCATTTGATATGCCAGTGTTCATTTGAGTAAACTTGTAGCGGATAGCAGCTGGTTCTATTTGATGTCCTCTATCTTGATGTTGCATTGGGAAAGGCACCTCAACTGATTCTTGGTATTGTGATGTTGGTTGAGTAACATCTACACCACCTTCTACTTCTTCAAGTACTTGAGTAGATGTGAGTTCTTGTGCAACACTGCCTCCTATTCCCCCGTCATTTGTGCCAAGAGTTGTCTTGACTAGTGTTGCAACAGCTGAGCCAGTGTCCAATACTGTAGTTGGTTCAGCCGGAAAGTCAATAGATAGTTGCTGAGTTTTGTCTTAACCGGTGGGGTTGACTTTGCTGATTTATGTGTTTGTAGAAAAGAGCTTAAAAGATGTTATCATCAATTGCATCAGCTAGTTGTTTAGCTTTTTTATCTTGGTCATCAATAGTAGCCATTTGATCCTTACCATCATCATTTTGATCAGCACCATCACCATCATCATTATCACCATTATCATCATCATCACTATCATCAGTTGATTTATCACTGTCTTCATCAGAAGTCAGGGGCAGTTTTGCCTTTGCAACATCAACCATGTCCCATAGTGGGGATTCATCCAGTACACCAACCAGGGTTGTGATCCCCAGAAAGTCAAAGAAGCAAGCCTCTTCAGCAAGCATGTGGTCTGAGTCTTGAAGTTGATGTCTTGAGTCACCTTCTTTCCATTCAAGATATCTTTGCAATTCGATCATCAATATCAGTGCGGATATCCAGGCTTTGGTTCTTCCGAGTTTCCTCATCATCTCCAAGTGTCTCTGAAACTTCCTCATTTCGGGTTGTTTATCCTCACTCCCACTTTCTTCCTGTTGTTGCTCTGCCTCGTCTTCTGATTCCTCTTCTTCTTCATCAATTATCTTTCCAAACTCCTCTTTGTCCAGATTTCTTTAAACTTTTGGTTTCTTTCTTTGACCAGTTGTCAATCTGCTAGGTTGCTTCCGCTTCCCTCCGTCTGCTTTCTTTGTCTGTTTGACGTAGGTAAACATGACTTTAGATTCATGCAATATGTGAAGTTTGATTACCGGTACATTCAACCATTGCATGAGGTAGTGGAGTAGAATTCCATAGGATTTCTTGATCCAGAAGGTCTCCTTTTTCTTTTTCCCTTCAGAAAGTCCCTTCTTCTCAGCATTTACTTCACCCTGTATCTGTTCTTTGAGTCGTTGGAAGAAGTAGTTGCCCAACTAAACTCTAGATTGTTATAGATGATTCCCATAAGACGCATTCGAACTTCTGCAAGGCATTGTTTGCTCCTAGATTTCCTTCAATTGTCTTACCAATTAGAGCATTGAACTCATTGAAGGGTTTCTTCAAAGCAGATCTGAGACAGTTAAGTTTCTTTGAACCTGGGTTTCCTGTTTGGCAATCGTTACCCAGAGTCGTCCAAGTGTTGTGGTACCAAGACTGCTTTTGTGTAACCTTTATTCGAGAGTTTGAGGTGTTTGAAAATTACCTATGCAGTAATGACCACTTTTGTACCATTGACAGATGCAACAATCTTATCTTCATCAAATTTGTCACCTTCTTCAGCGAGGAGCCCAGAGATGAACTTTGCAGTCTTCCAGAAAGAGATAAGGTTTTCATAGCAAATATATTTGATGGGGGGGTTTAGGAAGGTCAGCAATACCAGATTTTTGCATCCATTCACCAACCTTTTTGCATCTTCATCATTTCCGCACAGCTTTAAGTAGTGTTCTTCTTGAAAGAACGATCCAGTGGCAATCGATTTCTTATATTGTTTTCCAGTTTGAGTGGTTGAAGAGGTTGAAGCCATTGTTTGAAAAGGATTGAGATTTAGAGAGAATTCTTTGATTTTGCAGAGATTTATGTTTTGCAAGAGAGCGTAAAGATTTCTGAAAAATCTCTAAGTGTGGTTTAAATAGGATGAGTTTTGGTAGTCTGAACGTGGTTGAATATGGAAGGATTTTATGACTTAATGGCGTGATTTTATGTATATAAATCACGGTATTTGAGTGTAGTGGGGGAGTGGATTGAGGTAAGTAATGATGAATCCCGGAAATCGAGGCATTTGTAATTTTAAAAAAAATATAGTTACCTCCATGATTAAGAATTGATCTCCACGTGTGGAATCTTCCACTGTATAATCCTCCATGACTTCTTGATTTTCCACGTGTATAAGACTGATTTAGTTCACACTTTAGTTTGTAGTTTCTTCCAATGTATAGTTTGGTGGAGTGACTTGGGTGGTCACTAGGCCGGTGAAGTGGCTTCTTTACTGAGCTGCTATATACAACTGTTCCTAAAAATCAGTGCAGTTAACTTCGTTGAGTGCCAGTGCCTTAGTTGCCTTAGTCAGCTGGTGAAGTTACTTAGCTGATTACTCCAGTTATATGCTCCTTAGCTCTTAGTCAATTTCTATCATTCCCAACTCAGTTCTCAACTTGCTAAATCTCTCATGACCGAGTGGTTTTATGAAGATGTCAGCCAATTGATCTTCAGTAGGTATGTATCTTAGAATAACATCTCATTTTTCAACATGGTCTCTGATAAAATGATGTCTTACATCAATATGTTTTGTTCTTGAATGTAATACTGGATTTTCAGTAATAGATATTGCACTTGTGTTGTCACACATAATTGGAATTGTCTTCTCTTCCATTCCATAATCCCTTAGCTGTTGTCTGATCCATAGTACTTGTGCACAGCAACTGCTTGCTAGTATATATTCTGCTTCAGCTGTTGATGTTGATATAGAATTTTGCTTTTTGCTGAACCATGATACTAGTCTGCTGCCTAGCATTTGATAGGTTCCAGAGGTGCTTTTTCTATCTATCTTGCATCCAGTATAATCAGAGTCTGAATATGATATCAACTTGAATTCTCCATCTTTTGGATATCAAATTCCAACATTGATGGTATTCTTCAGATATTTGATTATTCTTTTGGCTGCTAGAAGATGTGATTCTTTTGGTTGAGCTTGAAATCTTGCACATACTCCTACTGCTATATCAGGTCTGCTTGCAGTTAGATAAAGTAGGGTTCCAATGATTCCTCTATAAAGCTTCTGATCAACATCCTTTCTATTTTAATCTTTTCCAAGAATGACTCTCGCACACATTGGTGTATCAAATGTGCCACTTGTATCCATACCATACTTGTGTATCAAGTCTTTTGTGTACTTGGATTGATTAAGAAAAGATGCCATCCTTCATTTTCTTTACTTGTAGTCCAAGAAAGTAATTTAATTCTCCCATCATGCTCATCTGAAATTTGCTCTTTATTAAGTTTGCAAATTTCTCACATAGCTTCTCATCTTTTGATCCAAAGATAATGTATTCAACATAGATTTGAACTAACAAGGTGCTTGTTCCTTCCTCTAGCTTGAAGAGTGTCTTATCAATAGTTTCTTTGTTGAATCCATTGTTGATCAAGAATTGTGATAGAGTCTCATACCAAGCTCTGGGTGCTTGTTTGAGTCCATAAAATGTCTTTTTGAGCTTGTACACTTTATCTTTTTTCCCTTTGAGTTGAAAACAAGGAGGTTGTTCCACATATACTTCTTCTTCTAAAATTCCATTCAGAAATGCTCTCTTGATATCCATTTGATAAACTTTGAAGTCTTTGTGGGCTGCAAATGCTAGAAATAGTCTGATTGCTTCCAATCTTGCTACTAATGCAAACGTTTCATCATAATCTATTCCTTCTGTTTGAGAGTAGCCTTTTGCAACTAGCATTGCTTTGTTTCTGAAAATTGTCCCTAGTTCAACCATCTTGTTTCTGAATACCCATTTTGTTCCAATGATGTTTGCTATGTCTGGTCTGTCAACAAGTTCCCAGACTTCATTTCTTTCAAATTCGTTTAGTTCTTCTTGCATGGCTATAATCCAATCAGCGTCTTGGATTGCATCATCTATTGTTTTGGGTTCTACTTATGATTGAAAACATGTCAGCATATTCTCCAGTTGTCTTCTGGTTCTGACTCCTGTGTGAATGTCTCTAATGACTTGATCTTCAGGATGGTCTCTTAGCCAGTTGAGGTCAGGTTGAAGTTGCTCTTGACTTGTAGTTCCCACAACTTCAGTTTGTACATCAGCTTCACATTTTTGTGCTGGTGCTTCTTCTGTTGTATTGACTGGTGGCTCATCTTGATTTCCAAAAATGTGATTCAGAATGGTAGCTGGTACTGTTGTATTCATATAAACCTGTCTTTGGCCTGCTTCTTCTTCAAGTTCTTCAAAGCTTTCACCGTTTGTTTTTGGTTCATCAAAGACTACATGAATTGATTCTTCAATCACCAACATTCTTTTGTTGAGCACTCTGAAAGCTTTGCTAGTGTCAGAGTAAGATTGCTTCATCAGCTTTTTCATCACAAGTATGCAGCTGATACATGTTCAAAACAAAACATTTAGATCCAAACATATGCAAATATGAGATGTTAGGTTTTCTTCCATTTCATATTTCATATGGAGTTTTTCTATGATGTTTGTTGATTATTGATCTATTTTAAGTATAGCATGCTTTATTTACTGCTTCAGCCCAAAATCTCTTTGGCAAGCATGCTTCTGCAATCATTGTTCTAATCGCTTTTTGAGTGTCTGCTTTTTTTACGCTACACCATTCTCATTGTGGAGTCCCTGCTGCTGATAGTTGATGCAGTACTCCATTTTCTTCACAGTAGGTTCTAATAATTTCATTTAGAAACTATGTGCCTCTATCTGATCAGATCTTTATAATCTTCAGTTCCTTTTCATTTTGAATTCTTTTTAGCAAATCTGGAAACTTTTTTAGTGTTTCTCTTTTTTGTTCATGAATATGGTCCAAGTGAACTTGTAAAAGTCATCCACCACTACTAGAGTGTATTTCTTTCCACTTACACTGACTGGTGTGACTGGTCCAAACAGAACCATATGCAATAGATGTAAGATTCTTGTTGTTGATTGACAGGGCTTTGACTTGAAGAAGATTTTGATTTGCTTCCTTTTTTGACATGCATCACAGAGACTTTCCTTTTGAATATGATCTCTGGTAAGCCTTCAACTAACTTGTTCTTAGATAGTGTGTTGATGGTTTTGAAGTTGAGATGATTCAATCTTCTATGTCAAATCCAGCTGGTTGATTGTTTACTTTTGACAAGCCAACATGTTTCTGCTCTTGATGTCTTCTAATCTACCACTTCTCTCCTTCCTGCAAGTACAACTGTGTTGGTTTGACTGTGAATCACTTTGCATACTTTCTTGTTGAAGTGCACATTGTAGCCTTTGCCACAAAATCGACTGATACTTAGTAGATTGAAGTTTAGTCCTTTAACATAAGCCACATTTTGAATCTTCAAACTATTTTTGAGCATTATGCCTTCCCCCTTAATTTTACCAGGTTTTCTTTGCCTCCAAAAGTAACTTTGGGTCCATCAAAAGCTTTAAAGTCAGTGAGCCATCCCTTGTTCCATGTCATGTGTCTGGAACATCCATTGTCTTTGTACCAGACATCCTACAAAACAAATTAGTTATGTTTAGGTACCCAACACTATTTGGGTCCATACCTGTTAGCAATCATGCCTCCTACTCCTAGTGTGTATCCAAAGGATCTTCTTTTTGGATAATTAAAGTCATCAACTTCATATGTATAAGGCATGGCAGAATAACTTCTAATGTTTCTACTAGAGGTATTCTAATACTTTTTTTCTACTTTTTGGTGTATTTGCATTCTTTTTCACTCTCCAATGTGTAGAAGGAAACTTATTTCCACGCTGCTTCTTGAGTCCAGGAATATGCCTTGGCTGGCTTTTCTTAAACACATGATACATGTTATGAAACGGTTTCTTCTTATATTTTAGGGGTGTAATATTTCGATCATCCTCAGAAGGGTAAAGTCTTCCCTTACACTGCAGCTGACTTCTCTTATATCTAACTTTTTATCATGAAGTTATATTACACCATTTTGAACATAACAAAGTTCCAATCACCACTTTACTTATGGAACTTAGACCTTGAACACAAGGTATATGTAATCAGTTTAGGTCATCACAGACTTCCCTAAATTCTCGATTCCATATCCTTGACTTTAAATACTAAGTTTGATCCTTTAGCCTTCAATAATCGAGTTTGAGCCCTCACCTTCGATCTTGGCTTCAAAGAGTTCCCCGAACTAGTCGGGTCGACTGGGTACCTCTATCGATCTAGACAGTTCTCATCGATGAAAGTCAGCCGACCTTTTACAGTGCTTGTTTGATCAAACCTATACAAAGATCAAACTCTAATAAGCCTAGACATTTGATCTTGAGATCTTTTTTCCTTTGCTCTATAACAGCTAGTCTGGCACTCATCACTAAACTTAAAATAAGTCCAACAATTTCCCTCTTTTGGTGATGATGCCAATACCCTCCTTACAGCAAAGCAAAAAGAGTAAAATCAAAAACAGAACAAATTCAGTCAATTCTCATTATAATCAGTTTGTTTAAAAGTAATTACAATCTAGATTCAGCAAAAAATAAAAAGCATATGTATATATGCTGATCTAGTTCCTCCTTTCCCTTTCTTGTCTTTCTTTCTCTTGCTGCTCATGATATTCCCTTATATCTCTAACCATTTCTCTCATCCAATGATTTTCAATAAGGGAAAAATCAATATGGGGGTTCACTTCCTTCCACCATTTCCATGCCTCAAGTAGAGTAAGGTTAATTTGGTGTACTCTAAACCCTAAACGCATGTATAACTGCTTGAAATCATCCAATGAATATCTTGATGAAGTAGTGGGTAGACTTCTTCCACCTCTACCACCTCTGTGAGAAGATATAAGAGCTTTGACCCTGGCTTCCTAGAATTTCAGTCCCCAGAAGGAATTTAGCCCTTCATGAAAGCCCTTGTCATGGTAAGGTCTCCTCTTATTGTAATATAGCTTTTTGTATTCTTTGAATAGGTCATCAATCAGTGGAAGTCTGCCAGGTGTAGGTTCTCTGAATACATTGGTGTCAGCCTCCCATTTCTTTTGTGCAAAAATTCTAGCAGCCTCTTTTGCTACTGTTGTTTGGCTCTCTTCCCCCTTATTGACATCATCAACAAAGCGGGACAGCAGACCATGAACACTCTCCTGTGTGATCACCAAGTTGTTGAGTTGACCCTCCGTGATTTATGTTCTAGTGTCAACTGCAGTGATCCTTCCTTCAATTGTCTGCTCCAGTAGATTGATCCTCTCAGAAATCTTAGGATCCAATCCAGCAGGGTGAAGTGTTCCAGTAGTTTCACCTACTGCAGGCTTGGGTGCCTCAGCAAGCTTGTCAAGTTTCTGGTGAATGGAGGAAAATTGTTCTTTCAAGAACTTCTCCTTCAGTGTATTGCCTTGTTTAATTCCTTTCACATCTTGGGCAAGGTCAGCAAGAGCATATTGAGTGGAAGTAATATTGGAAGCAACTGTTTCAGTAGTTCTTCCTCTATTTTCCACCAAGTTCATTAAATCTTCAAATCTTTGCTCCTGTCTGTCAAGTTGAGTTCTTAACCTTGTAATGTCACTTCTGACTGCCCTCAACTCATCCAACACTTGTGCTGGTACCCCACCAGCCATATGTCCAGCAGCTTCATCAGCAGGCTCTTCAACATTGTATTGTGCCTTCTGTCTGCTGACAACCATGGCCCAGCTCATATCCCTTCCTCAATTATATCTTCAAAAATTTCCTCCAAGATTGGATCTTAGGAAGGTTCCTAAAAAATTGGTAAACGCCTGTTGTGGTTCAGCAGCAATAGGTTCTTCCTCAGGCATTTGAAACTCCTCATCACTGAAGTCATAGTCTAGCAGCTGTTTATCCTCATCAATAACAAAGAATTGACTATCGTTCCTTCAAAGTGACTTTAACTCAAAGCAGCTCTACTTGATGAGCATGTTCTTCAACAATTGCGTGGATTTCTTTCCAAACCCATTGTGAGTTCCAACCTTTGTCCAGTCTTTGTTTGATCCTCGGAACTGTACCATCGATTCCGACCTTTGTTCGTGTCTTTGTTTGATCCTCAAAGACTGAACCTCCTCAAAAGGTAATGGTGATCCTTCAAAACCCATCACCATGTCCAATCTCTGTCCAATCACTGTCAGTTCCTCAGTGAGTAGGACTCTCTCTTCCATATGCATAAAAGGAAAAGTTGCCAAGTTTTCCTCTAGTGATCATCTGGCATCAGCAATCTTCTGTAAAGTATCAACAGATTTAGATATAGTTCCCTGAGTATCAATCCACCCTTGATATTGAACTGAATCTTCAGAATAGATATCAGGCTCACTATGTTCAAAAACCCTTTCCTCATCAAGATTTTCAGTCTGCTGATCATCAGGATTCACTTCAGACTCCACAACCTTGAATGTATCAGATGTGTCAACCATCCTGTTACCTCTAAGATTTATTCCATCATTAATTAGAGCTTCTAAATCATCTATAGTAAGGTCCTCCAGATCTTCATCCACTTGACCAGTCTGCTGGCCCTTAGCAGACTTGCCAGCATCAGTGGACTGTTCTACTCTTGGTTCAATTAACAATGCAGTTCCACTGGTTTCTCCTTGATGTGGGGGATGACCATCATCAGAGTCAGATGATGAAGAATCATCATTATCTGGTCCATCCCTAGGATCCGTAAACATGATACCTTCTTCTTTCTTTTGTTCATCAATGAGTTCTATCAATCTCAATTCCAGCAAAGAAGTATCAACCAAGTCAAGTAAGTTATCCACTCCTAACTTTTCAAAGGCCCATTCCTCAAAGTCTCATGTATAGGCTCAAGAAATTGATTTTTGTCTCTTGTAAAACCCAAACTTCCATTGAAAGTAATCAGTAACCAGCTGGAGTTTAGGATCAACATACCCTTCCTTCTTTTTATTTTCTTTCCTTTCAAAGGGCATAGATGGCTTTTTAGGAGCCGTTTGTTCACTTTCTTGAGATCCAAAGGTCTCAACAAGCAGATTCAAAGTTTCCTCAACAGATGCATTTAGGTCTGTAGGTTTCTCAGGTTGTACATTTGTACCTACCACCTCCATCTATTCCACACTTTGTTCCTCTGACTTATATGCTCATCAGCAGGGTCAGCAACAGATTGCTCTTCCCCCTAAACTATTGCAGAAATGGCAGGGTCTTGTACCATTATGTCAATTTCCACAAGAAAAGGTGATTCGATGTCCGATGTGGTTCATCAGTAAGTTTCTCAACAACAACTTCTGCAGCTTCAGTAGGTTCAACAACCTCCTCCTTTACTTCCCTTTGAGCCTCTAGAATCCTCAACTGTTTACCTTTTCCATGTGTCTTTTTATTTGCTATTTCCTTTATTCTCTTACAAGGTTGTTCAGCTTCAACCTCAGTAGCCTTCCTTTTTCTACTATCTTCCTTACGTTGCTCTTTCAAGATTTCAGTAGCAGACTTCTTCCTTGTAACTTCAGCAGGGTCAGTAACTTCAATTTCAACTGGACCCTCAACAGACTCAGCAGTCTCTGCTGTTTGCTTCCTTGTTTTCCTAGGCTTTAGCAACTCAGTGATATTTCTGGTGTCTGTAGCCTTCCTCTTCTCAACAACTTTCTTAGGTGTAGCAGATTTAACAACTTGATTAACCTACTCACCACCAGCATCATCATCTCCATCATTGTCACTCTTAGTTGCTTCATCATCTACATCTTCATCATCATCTAATCTAGGGATAGGATAGCTGATATCCTTCTTGTATCTGGACTTGTTTAATTTCTCAGGGGCAACATCATGTATTTGAAATGATTCAGCAAGGTCTGAATCAGTAGACCTAAGGCTTGGTTTTGGACTTCCTTATACCATCTTTATCTTCAGTAAACACATTCTTCATATAATGTATAAAGAATCCAGCCCAATCAAACTTGATACTTCTACAGATGATGATCAGTAGGTCTATCTTGGGTCCAGAAAGTGTATCTAGACTCCCACTTAATCCCAAAATGGTCTTGGCAATTAACTTGCTCAGTAGATCATATCCAATGTGAAGGATGCAGGTTCTTAGATCTAAACGAATTAGATCTACGCGCAGCGGATGGATCACGATTTATATATCAAAACACATAATTAAAGGACTTAAACTACTACAAGGGGGTTAAGATCATGTTACCAATATAGGGAAGAGAAGCCTTGATCTTCCCATGTGTTCTCCAAACGGCGGTTGGTGGACACCCTTCTTGATACACGAGGCTCCTTGATATGCAACCGTAAAAATCCCAAGATTTTTCCAACTCGAACCCTAAGAATAGAGGCCAAATTTTTCGCCAATTTCTCTCGGTGAATAGTGGACGTGAATAGTACCTTGCCATTAGACTTGGGAGAACTCTCTTTATATAGGAGAGTAATCAATGTCCTCCAAAGATTAAATAATTAAGTGATAATTATCACATTAATCCTTTTCCAAATAAAAGATAAATAAAATGATTATCCCAAACAAATTAGGATAAATCATATTATTATCTAATATTCCATGAATTATCATTTAACAAATAAAAGATAAATCACATGTCAAATAATTATCCAAGAAAACTAATTTCTCTCTAATTAAATGATGATATTGGCGCCACCTTTAGGGTCAAAAGCCCACATAAAATGTCTTTTATGTGTATTATATTATTTAGCCCAACTAAATAATATCCATGCATATCAATTAATTAGCCCGACCAATTAATTATCACTTTGAGGCCCAAGTAACAAGATTACTAGTCCGAATTACGTAAGCCACATCGGGGACCATGGACCTATAGCCGTGAGCTCCAATAATTAATTATTCATCGAACGTAAAGTACATTAATTATTAATTCCGGGATTACGCCACCATAAACCCGAAATTGAACTCTACCGATTATAGATGTATACTTATACTCAACCCATGTGAGCGAATAAGCGTCCATTGATATAATCACTACATACGGATTAACCCTCCATAGACTGTCCATTCTGAGTGGGAAGTCTCCGTGAACCCGACTCAGAATATCTAATCCTTACTTACCATTAACCCTCTAATGATCAATTAGTACACATATCTGACTAGTAGCTAATTAGTCAAATGTGAACTCCCGGGATCGATCACTTTCTTAGGGCTAACAAACAAGGGGACTGTCTCTCTACTTCCCGCAGGAAGGAATGGATTCCATGTCTGTGAAAATCAGAACTACTCACTCATCTGGAGATAGTGCCAATGAGAAGTGGCTTGGAACACATATTAAAGTGAACCGTAACTAACACATCAAACACTACCCCGGGACAAGCAAAGATCCTGTGATCACCTCGGATTAAGGTTGATCCATATATGATCATCTAATGATTTAATAAGATTCCTCGATTACGGAATTATACCGAGAAATACAGATTAAATCGGTCCAAATTATATGAATGCCATCATATATAAATGCCCCACGTAGGTACCCTCTCTACCGACAAATCCGGATAAGACTATCACACCCTAAGGTGTTCGGGCGCATTATTGGTGTTTTAATCAAGAGACCTAAACTCGATTAAGTTCACCACGGACTATCAGCTTTAAGTATATCACCACTAACTCAATCCTCACGTGTAATCCATACACCGAGTTAAGTGGTTACATACAGATATACTTAGGGTTTGCAAAGCAGATGTATTACTTTACAAGCACAAAGCAAGTAATAAGGTGAGATAAATTCTGTCATTCATTATTAAAAACAATTACACAAATTGTCTTTCGGGCACTACACCTAACAATCTCCCACTTGCATGAAATGACAAGCAACGATTGTTTTTAGAGCACAACCTTTCTCATCTTATTCACAACACTCTCCCACTTGCTCTAAAAGCATATGAGACATATCCATCAATGCCGTACCTCTCCAAGCACTCGACTTGGTACACTCGATTAGCTAGGTTGTCGACTCGAGACAATCTTTAGGATTGAAACATAGCTTGATCCTTCCAATCAAAGTGGTACTTCTCTCAATATGCTTGACCTCTGGTGACCGAGAAGATCCTTCTAAGCTATCTCTTCACCGCTTTCACAATGAAGTGATATCGGCTTATCAGACCTGGAATTACTCCCACACCAAAAAGGAAATTCTAAGCACTATGAGTAAACACTGAGCCCGAGATCAACGTAATGATCATCCTTAATCTGACTACAAGTCAGAATCAGTGTAGTCAACCATATTCAAGTTTGCACTGAATATACAAGCATACGATTCCTCGTTCTCTAAAGATACTTGAGGACGACTAAAATCGCTACTTATTGCTCAAATCCAAGATTCGATTACTATTGACTTATGATAACTGACTTGCCGTTATCCAAGAGAGACTCTATCCCATTTTCTCTTTATCCGAGATTTAGAGAATCATTCCCGAGAGGTAGGTAGGACTACTCTCGATGAATGCTTTGCAACCGTATATGCATAATCAATCTTATTCAATAAGACAGTGGGATAGCCAATGACTCATTCTCGTGGATTTGACCGAATCAAATTCTTAGAATATAGTCCAATTCTCTCATCCGATAATCTAGGCGTGTCGGGTTTCCGACTTGAGATAGCACACCCATGTTTTTTTTTCAACCGCTTTAGTGTTATCATTTATGAACACTAATACTACTACTTCACCAATATTGATATCCAGCTTACTAAAGACTTATCAATACTTTGGTCAAGTTCACATATTTTAAAACATGTGACTTTTAAATGACCGAGAGGTTCTCTTAAATCCATAAAGGATATAAGCCATGGCAGCCTCCTACCAAAGGTTCTTTCGAATGAATTAAGATATCGTTAGTCTCGCAAAAAGGTCTTAGGAATCACCCCTATCTTCTGCTTTGTAACGAATCCGTTATTCATTATTAGCTAAAACCCTTCTCATTCTAAATGAATTCGATTCCGTTGTTCAAAAAGAAAGTCTCGTGGAATCACCCCTATTTTCTCGCTTTCTAACGAAATCTAGCAAGACCGAGTGGTGAGAGAGTTCAAGGTCCGGTTAACTCTCTACTTGTCGTGAATCACCTCATATACCACTCAACTTTGCGCTGAAAGTTTAAACTTTCCTATTCATTCGACTTTTTCCGTGTAGATCCAATTGCTCCCACTGGGCCTCGAGACACTCAGTGGTTCTACAAGAGGCTGAATGAGTAATCGAGTACCAAAACTCCATTCACAGGGTTAAAGTTTTCAAACCAACCTCTATAATCGTAATCCTATACAGCCCACCAAGAGCCATAGGTTATCAATCACCCCAAAGATTATAAAGTCCACAAAATCACAATGGGTCAACGGTTAAACCATACTCCCACTTGTGTCTTGGGTGGATTGACATTCGATCTAGTAGTATTTATCGGTGTAATCACCAACAACCGATGTGGTCCGATTAAATCGATAGTAACTACCTTTGGGTAACCGTACTCAAGGTTTAAGGTTGTTACTTATAGATTCTATCGAAGGCTTGTGATGTGTTCAACCGTCACTTTCTGATCTCAAGAATCTTATAATCAACCTTCACTCGTCTCTTTAAGATGTTTCACAAACAGTCACAATCTGAACGTATGCGCAAAATTTCCAGTCCTACCTTTAAGCATTAAATGCTAAATGCCTATATTTATGGAAGTGGTGTGAACCGAATTCACTCCTTATCCATAAACTCACTAGCATCTTCTAGGTAGACTTCTCGGTTTACATAATAATGTTTAACCGTTATTTTGCAACGAATTATCTTAATTGAGTTTAGCAAAGGTATTGTAGCATATCAATAACTATATAGGGCAAGTCTATGGTTTCTTCCTCAAGAGAAACATTCCACTAGGAGGCGGGCCGAGCATCACCCCAAGACTATGCGATAGCCTATTTCCTGAGCATGGAATACTCTATTCTCTGCTAAAATCGAGACACCTCCTCGTATTCTTTCGATAAACCAACCAGTGTGTTTTGAGTAGTTATCGTATTGTAATGTCACCACTCAAAATCTCCCACTAGCTTGTATCTCTCACTAGACCCCGAAGGTCATGGTGAACAAGCTATGTTACCCCTTCAAAACTATTACCCTTTCCCGATTGAAAAGAAACTTAGTCATTGTTCCTTTGAGATAGTGTTCCAAGACTCGAGATAGGAATCACCCTTAGCCACCAGCCAGGTCTTGTCTCTAGGATATATGCACTAATTAATAGATATTGAAAGGTCGTTTATCTTAATACGGAAACCTTTTACCTTTAATAGTTTTAGATGTGTTACACGACTTATTCAAATTGTTTCTAAGTGGTTCGACTTTATCAAACAAAAGTCCGAGTCTCGGATTCGTACTACAAATGTCATATTCACTTTCTATGTGGCAACAATATATCGAGTTGAAAGTGAATCCAATTGTTTCAACGAATCAGAAACGTAAAAATAAATTTTTCTGTGATATTCAAGGATAGAATCCAAATTCATTTCCTTATATCACTCCCACTATTCTAGCCGAAATTACGCCCGTTGTTACTTTATTAATGCACACTTTTATTGTTCTTCCAAAGAACTAAGCCACCGAGTCAAGTTACTCGGTTAAGAAAGTCGCTAAGATTCATTGGTTAGTGATCCAAATCACTTTCCTTATCCTATACTTTCTTTAATTAATGTTTCGGTTTAGCCTCAAAACTTTAGTTAAGATGATTAACACTTATAGACATTCTTTCCCATTCTTAACTTTCCTTAAAAGGAATAGTCTTGAACTAGCGATTCGTTTGAGTAGACACTACTCGTGTACCTCGTGGGATGTCTAATGAAAGTGTTACCAGTGGGGCCGATTTTCTAATAAATCGAAGAACATAGTATAAAAGCTCCCACTAGTTTATCGGTTCCAAATACCGCCTAACTAGCGGCGCTTTAATTTATGATTCTCCAATTTTTCTATCGTAAAATTTCTCGTGTAGACACTACACAATTCACTAGAAGAATTTTATCGTCCCAATCATCTTTCAAACTAACTACGGTTGTCTCTCGCTCGCACGAGAGTGACAAAGCAGATGACATGCCTATTTACGCCACTTAAGTTTTGAAGGCTTCAAGAGAAATATCTCTTCCGAAAAATTAATCGTATGTGAGATTAATAAATACAACGCTCCATTTACTTACCACTTTTTAACGGTCATTACTAGTCAATTTTACACTAGCGCCTAGCACCTTAGAGATATATATATTACAGCTTGTAAATAAAATTTGACAGAAAATAAATCCAAATCATACACTACTAAAAGTTTAGAACATAAACTAAGTACTTATAGTCTATCCTACCGCTCCAAGGATTTAATCTAATGCCTCAGTGCCGCCATAGTAGGGTAGGTCAAAGAGGTTTCGATTAATATTGAAGATCGATTGAGAATCGAACATCTCATTTGTGATCGTCAATCACCTTTCCTTTTTCAGCCAAGGTACTACCAAAAATACCCTTTATGAGTGTGACCTACTGTCTCAGATTTTTAGGTAGACCCCGAGTGTGCCGCCTTAGGGTCGGTCAGTGACCCGACGAGTACCCAAAATCCTATCCTTTCGGAGACCAAGCCTTGAATTTTGATAGCGGTGAAGGCCTTCCTTAGGGGCCAAAATCAAAGCCGCACGAGGCGTCACCATTCTCTCACGTTGTTGTGTCAACAGTAGAGGCCGTGGGGTCGGCCGTCGCTCTCCCGCTCCCACTCAATATTTTGAAAAAGTGGTGGGTTTACTGATCACGTTTTTGGACTTGATGTTTCATTAAGGAACAATAAATCATAGGCCCGAATGTTGTCGGTTATGTGGGCTAGCCCACCCGACCTATTCGTTAGAACATATGTGGCCGTCCGGACGGGTCAAGGCTAGAGAGCTCCGTTGAGCCGTAGCGGCTCTTCGGATGGCTTAGTATTGCCGCACCCGTGCAAACGCCACACGTGGAGGTGAAGTCGATTGAGCCGTAGCTACCGTTGACCACCCAACCGTGGTTAAACCACTTTCAACCTGTTTGCCCGTGATTATCCAATCCTTAAACATCAAACATTCACGTAGACACTACGGAACAAAAACGTAATCTCGTCTTAGGTAAGGTGGAATTCACCAAGAATCCAACACCTTAACCACGAGGTTTCGGATTTTACTCCTTATGCTTTCGCAGAGTGGGATTCACCGAGAATCCATCACCCAACCTCGACGATTGAAAAACCCGTGTTCCTCGTTTTTACCCTAATTAGTTTCTAATTAATATCAAACAATTAATTAAAACTAATCGTGTGTATTATACATGCCTAACTAATTCCTCGAATTAATTTCTACATGTATGCATATGGAGTGGAATTCATGATATGATGCATGTCATGGCAATTTTCCGGTTCTACTCATACAATCTACACATGTATACTAGTGCGGAAAATAAACACCGAGATGGACCGTTGGTACCCCCGTAACTAATCTACTCGAAAATAAATTAAAACCCTAATCTGCAGCTGTTAAGAATCTTCGACGATCGGAATATCAAACGAACTCGGATCGGGACGAAACTTTCCTGATCTGATCTTCTTTCTTAGGACTTGAAGATGGACGGTCGGATTGGAGCTTTGACTTGTCAATATTCCTTAGTGAGCCGCCCAACTTGCTGCTGAAACAGACTCTTACAGCAGCGCATCATTTACTTCCCGAGGCCGATCGGGGATCAAGATGAATCCCGATCGTCCTGAAAATTTTATCTCACGTCCAAAACTCCATGCTTATCGATCTGACCGGTCGGATTTTAATTTGAACGGTCCAATTGTTCCCAGAAAATCGAAGAAGTCACAGTTAGGGTTTCTGTGAATCCTGCGTTTTTCTGTTACAGCAGCCACTTCGCAGCAACGAACGGAAACCCAAACGGACTCTGATCGACACCAAAATTTGTGGGATTGTTCATCAACTTCCAATCTTGATTCTGACCGGAGGGATCTTCGTTTTAACGGCTCAAACAACGGAAAAAACGAAAAGACTAAACAGCTAATGTACAGATCTATTTTCTGGAAATTAAAATTGCAATAATACATGAATTACATAATTTCCTATACTCATATGAACGAATTTTCATCGTTTATATGAGTTTACAATAGATCTAACGGGAAAACGTGCCAACCCCAATCCATCTCTTCAACCATAGCAATTTAAATATACATAATAATAAGTAAAATATCACCTACATGCAATTCCACTCCTTTAAATCGTTTAATTATGATTATGACTATATAAATCGTGGAACCTGGCCCGATACCACATGAAGGATGCAGGTTCTTAGATCTAAACGATTAGATCTACGCAAGTATGATGGATCACGATTTATATATCAAAACACATAATTAAAGGACTTAAACTACTACAAGGGGGTTAAGATCATGTTACCAATATAGGGAAGAGAAGCCTTGATCTTCCGATGTGTTCTCCAAACGGCGGTTGGTGGACACCCTTCTTGATACACGAGGCTCCTTGATATGAAACCGTAAAAATCCCGAAGATTTTTCCAACTCGAACCCTAAGAATAGAGGCCAAATTTTTCGCCAATTTCTCTCGGTGAATAGTGACGTGAATAGTACCTTGCCATTAGACTTGGGAGAACTCTCTTTATATGAGAGTAATCAATGTCCTCCAAAGATTAAATAATTAAGTGATAATTATCACATTAATCCTTTTCCAAATAAAAGATAAATAAAATGATTATCCCAAACAAATTAGGATAAATCATATTATTATCTAATATTCCATGAATTATCATTTAACAAATAAAAGATAAATCACATGTCAAATAATTATCCAAGAAAACTAATTTCTCTCTAATTAAATGATGATATTGGCGCCACCTTTAGGGTCAAAAAGCCACATAAAATGTCTTTTATGTGTATTATATTATTTAGCCCAACTAAATAATATCCATGCATATCAATTAATTAGCCCAACCAATTAATTATCAATGAGGCCCAAGTAACAAGATTACTAGTCCGAATTACGTAAGCCACATCGGGACCATGGACCTATAAATGAAGAGCTCCAATAATTAATTATTCATCGAATGTAAAGTACATTAATTATTAATTCCGGGATTACGCCACCATAAACCCGAAATTGAAATCTACCGATTATAGATGTATACTTATACTCAACCCATGAGCGAATAAGCGTCCCATTGATATAATCACTACATACGGATTAACCCTCCATAGATCGTCCCATTCTGGTGGGAAGTCTCCGTGAACCCGACTTCGAATATCTAATCTTACTTACCATTAACCCCTAATGATCAATTAGTACACATATCTCGACTAGTAGCTAATTAGTCAAATGTGAACTCCGGGATCGATCACTTTCTTAGGGCTAACAAACAAGGGGATCGTCTCTCTACTTCCCATGAGGAAGGAATGGATTCCATGTCTGTGAAAATCGAACTACTCACTCATCCGGAGATAGTGCCAATGAGAAGTGGCTTGGAACACATATTAAAGTGAACCGTAACTAACACATCAAACACTACCACGGGACAAGCAAAGATCCTGTGATCACCTCGTGATTAAGGTTGATCCATATATGATCATCTAATGATTTAATAAGATTCCTCGATTACGGAATTATACCGAGAAATACAGATTAAATCGGTCCAATCTATATGAATGCCATCATATATAAATGCCCCACGTAGGTACCCTCTACCGACAGTCCGGATAAGACTATCACACCCTAAGGTGTTCTCAAGGCGCATTATTGGTGTTTTAATCAAGAGACCCTAAACTCGATTAAGTTCACCACGGACTAACAGCTTTAAGTATATCACCACTAACTCAATCCTCACGTGTAATCCATACACCGAGTTAAGTGGTTACATACGATATATACTTAGGGTTTGCAAGCAGATGTATTACTTTACAAGCACAAAGCAAGTAATAAGGTGAGATAAATTCTGTCATTCATTATTAAAAACAATTACACAAATTGTCTTTCGGGCACTACACCTAACACAATGTGCCTCACATTAATGCTTAGAGATGATGGTATAGTCTCATTTTATCCTTATTGTATCAACAAACTTCATTCTTGGCAGGTTCATCATTTCTGGATTGGTAGGAGCACCATTTCCAGGTCCAAAATGAAATACTTCTCTCATTAAATCTGAAGTGATTTCAATCTCTCTGCCATTAACCATTGTAGTGAAGGCCTCTCTACCTTCATGTATGACTATGTTCTTCAGAATTCCAAAATGTTGATATATGAAATTCTTTCCAATCTTCTATTGATAACATTTTCTAAGCCAGAAACTCTTCTTATTCTTCTTCCAATGTTGATGGCTAACTCAGTTGTATGACAGTCAGTAACATATCCTCTCACTCTTTGACTAGTTCCAATATGAACATCAACTTTATCCGCCATTAGAAATGAGAAATATGAAGAAGAAGGTTTTCAAATCTGTGTTCACACAAAGTATCAGAGAAATATCAATCTGAGAGTTGTAAGTAGGAACTCTGTGTATGTGTCTTTATATATAGAGAGAGGTGGTTGAAACTGTTAGATCATGCACTGTACATGTGCTGTAGCATTAACCACGATTAAATTTTGAATCAATAAGATCTTGCCACGTGTCCCATAAATGATCCATAAAGAGTTGTAACCGTCCGATCGTGTAACTGCGGTTATAAAGATAAGATAAATATCCCGGTCTTTTGATTTTTGACTTAGTGGAAGTTTGACTGTGTAACGTATGTCTCGGCAAGAAGCCTTTGCTTCAAGAGCCTTGGCTCAAAGACCTCATTGATAAAGATGCCTCGAGCAAATTGGCCGACAATGTTACTCTGCTAATCTCCAATTCTTCTTGTTTTGTCCAACTGATAATACAAGATGAAGTTTAATACCAATGACTGATATGTCAAGTGAGTTCACCCAATTGGACAAAGACCAATCCCCTTGGCAACTTCATTTGCTCAATTGTCCAAACATAAATAAGTACATGGACTTGTTGATACCAATGACTAATCTGCTAAGTGAGCTCACCCAACATAGCAAAGACTAATCCCCTTGGTGAATTCCAGAACACTTCTAATCAAAGATGTATCAGTCAACTTTTATAATTTCAAGTCCAGTCCTTAACTTAGCAAATCTTTCACTATCCAATGGTTTTGTGAAAATGTCATCAAGTTGATCTTCAGTAGGGATGTAAAGAACCACCACATCTTTCTTTTCAACATGATCTCTTATAAAATGATGTCTCACATCAATATGCTTGGTTCTTGAGTGCAAAACAGGATTTTCTGTGATTGCAATTGCACTTGTGTTGTCACACATTATAGGAATTTCTCTTTCTTCAATTCCATAATCCCTTAATTGTTGTCTTAACCACAATATTTGTGCACAGCAACTTCCAGCAGCAATGTATTCAGCCTCAGCAGTGGAGGTTGATATAGAATTATGTTTCTTACTAAACCAGGAAACCATTCTATTTCCCATCAACTGACAGGTTCCTATGGTGCTTTTTCTATCAATCTTGCATCCAGCATAATCAGAATCTGAGTAGGATATGACCCTGAAGCTTCCATCTTTTGAATACCATATCCCTACTTCCAAAGTCTCTTTTAGATGACTTTCTTTTGGTTTAGATTGAAATCTTGCACAAACACATACATCAAAGGATATATCAGGTCTGCTGGCAGTAAGGTACAACAGACTGCCTATCATCCTTCTATATAAAGTCTGATCAACATCTTTGCCTTCTTTATCTTCATCCAATCTTATGTTTGTACTCATAGGAGTTGATACTTTGGTGCTATTTTCCATACCAAATTTCTTCAGTAGCTCCTTGGTATACTTGGTTTGATGAATGAAGATTCCATCTTTCATCTATTTGACTTGTAAACCCAAGAAATAGTTCTTTTCTCCTATCATACTCATTTGGAATTTACTTTTCATGAGATTAGCAAATTTCTCACATAGAAATTCATTTTCAGAACCAAAAATTATGCCATCAACATAAATCTGTACCAGCAGGGTGTTCTCTCCTTCATTGATTCTGAAAGAGTCTTGTCAATGGTTCCTTTGGTAAAACCATTGTCCACCAAGAATTGAGATAGGGTTTCATACCAAGCTCTTGGTGCTTGTTTCAAACCATAAAGTGCCTTATTAAGTCTGTACACTTTATGTTCTTGATCTTTAACTTCAAAACCAGGAGGTTGCTGAACATAGACCTCCTCTTCCAGAAAGCTATTCAAAAATGCACTTTTGACATCCATCTGATATACTTTGAAGTTTTTATAAACATCATATGCCAAGAATAATCTTATAGCTTCCAATCTTGCAACAGGGGCATATGTCTCATCAAAATCTATTCCTTCAGCTTGAGAATAGCCTTTTGCTACTAGTCTGGCCTTATTCCTTACAATGGTACCAGATTCATCCAATTTGTTTCTGTATACCCATTTGGTTCCAATTAGTCTGGCCTTTCCAATAGTGTCCAAACTTGATTTCTTTCAAATTCATTCAATTCTTCTTGCATAGCAATTATCCAATCTGGATCTGATATTGCTTCTTCAACAACTTTAAGTTCTATTTGAGATAGAAAACAGGTAAACATTGCTTCTAATTGTCTTATAGTCCTTACACCTTGTTGTATGTTGCCAATGACTTGCTCAGCAGGGTGATCCCTTAACCATGGTGGATTTTGGTTAGAATTGATTCTCAGGAACATCATCTTTAGTAAGGTCTGTTGTTGCTCCAGCAAGGGGTTCAGCAGATCCTTGAACTGCCTCAGTTGTTGCATCAGTAATGTTACCAGCTGGGTGTTCAGCAGAGGCATAGTCAGAAACCTTTAACTCATTTATCCTTACCAAACATCAACACATTCTGGATCAGTGACTTGTTGATTCTCAGCTGGTTATGAAGCTTCATTTTCCATTCCAGTGAACTTAGGTTAATCAAATACAACATGTATTGTCTCTTCATGTTTCAGTGTCATTTTATTCAATACCCTGAATGCCTTGCTGACAGAAGAATATCCTAAGAAAATTCCTTCATCTGATTTTGGTTGGAATGTCTTCAATTGCCCCTTATGATTTAAAATAAAACATTTGCTTCCAAATGGATGGAAATATGATATATTAGGTTTCCTTCCATTCCAAATCTCATAAGGTGTCTTCGTGAGCTTTCTGTTCACGAGGTCCTATTTTGTGTATAGCAAGTCAGTATTGACTTGCTTTCACCCAATATCTTTCGTAGTAATAGTGCTTCACAAATCATAGTTCTTCCCGCTTCTTTTAAAGTTCTGCTTTTTCTCTCAAGAACCCCATTTTGTTTGAGGTGTACCAAAGAAATTTGCCAATTGATGTAGCACACCATTCTGCTCACAGTATTCTCTTATAACTTTATTGAGGAATTCCGTACCCTTGTCAGATTTGATCTTCACTACTGTCAAATTTTTCTCATTTTGCAATCTCTTCAAAAGTTCACGCATCTTTTGAAGTGTTTCACTTTTCTTGTTCATGAATACTACCCAAGTGTATCTTGAATAATCATCCACAACTACTAAAGTGTACATCTTTCTTGTCACACTTGTTGGTGTTACTGGACCAAATAGATCCATGTGCATCAGCTCCAAAACTCTTTTTGTTGACTGCTTAGTCATTGACTTGAATCTTGATTTTGTCTGTTTACCTTGCTGACAAGCATCATATATAGCATCCTTTTTGAATGTGATCTCAGGTAAACCAATCACCAGTTTCTTCTTCACCAACTGATTGATATCATCAAATTTTAGATGATTCAACTTCTTATGCCATAACCAATTAAGTTCTGACTTGGTATGCAAAATTAGGCATGTCTCTGGAACGGCAGTAGACCAATCCACAACATACATGTTTTGTTGTCTTCTTCCAGCCAACACAACTTGATCACCTCTTTCACTAATGACAATACATGTGCTCTTGTCAAAAGTGACCTTGTAACCCATGTCACAAAATTGTCCAGTGCTCAGTAGGTTGTAGTCCAGTCCTTTCACAAATGCAACATTCATGATGGTTAATCCATTTCTCACAAGTGTGCCATATCCTCTTATGTATCCCGGTGTGTTTTTGTTGCCAAAATTCATTCTTGGACCATCATTTGCCACATAATTTGACAAACAGTGCTTATTCTTTGTCATATGTATTTTAGGTACCCAAAACTGTTTGGGTCCATAGTGGTTAGTGGTAAGCATGACCCTTGGCAAGTTTCCATAAGGTCTTCTTTGAAAAGTAATACTTTTGTTCATACTTGTATTCTACACATCCATAAGGTCTAATATTTGGTTGTGTAGGATTCGCATATGCTTTCTGGCCTTTTGGTATGTAATGTCAAGTTTGAGTGATTTCTATTGTTAAAGCACTAGCATAACCATTAGTTTGTTGTCTGTTTAGAACAATACCTGTAATATGGAGTCTGCCGAGGTCTTGTATAAGTCCTCTGTTGAGTCCTTTGCTGAGTCCTTTGCAGAGGTTTTACCCTAGCATTATGGTTATATCTATTGTTTCAAGCAGAGGGGGCAGGAATATTCCAATCATTATTAGTAGGTAACAGTCAACCTTTCCCCCTGAGATAAGTATCCCTTGAATGATTGACATTTTTTGGTTTAGGAATCTTATCCTTGGAATATTTCTGATTTTCGCCTATTTGTGGTCCAGCAGACTTGGTAGCAGGTCTGCTATCAACAGGTCTAGAAGGTACATCAGTCCTACTTTTAGATTTATTCTTTTTGTTAGGTGTTGTTGACCTTTTTGACTTCTGATTTTGCTTCCTTGAAGTCTTCTCAGTAGGCATCACAGCCTCAGCAACCTTCTTAGGAGTTGGATCATGTGCAGGCGCAAACTTAGGACCAATTCTGGTACTAAGTTCAGTAACATTACTGGATCCATTCTTATTAGATTGTTGAGTCCCAAATCCAAGGCCTGTTCTATCACCATAAGGTTTTCTAGATTTGAATGCAGTGGAGGAAAAAGATTGTTCAGCAGATTCAGCAACTACTGAATGTATAGCAGGCTTATGCTGATTCTGTCCAACCTCTTTTTCTTACCCTTGAGATTTTTTAATTCAACTTTTAACCTTTCAACTTCTGTTTGAATAGCTTCTTTTTCAGCCTTCACAATCTCATAACCAGATTGTATTATCCTCAGTTGATTAAGGATGGCATCCAAAGTTTCTTCATTGTCAGAATTTTTAGGATTTGAACCATAAGTTAATTCACAAACACTTTCAGCAGGAGTGTTTATAGATACAGAATTGTATACCTCCTCTGTTTCATCCATATTTGTCATTAAAGCATAATCATCCATAATAGCAATAAGTGCAGTATCATCAGATTCATTTCCTTTTTCTGATTCTACTTCATATCCTGATTCATCATAAGCAACCATAGCTTTCTTGCCAGATCTTCTTTGCTGACTTTTTCTCTTCAGAAGGTCTAGACAATCAGGTCTGAAATGTCCAGGATTCTTGCAATTGAAGCAAAGATAATCAGGTTCCTTCTTCTGCTTTAATTCAGGCCAGTCAGGTTTGAAGTGTCCTGGTTTCTTGCATTGATAGCACAAGTAATCATTGTCTTTCTTGGATTCATCCTTCTTCTTTTCACTAGATTCCTTTGTGAAGTTCCTTGGAGAAACCTTTCCAGTTTTCATCATTCTGATTTTCTCAGTAGGGCAATTTGCTCTTGCATCTCATCCAGTAGATCATCTTCAGCTCCTGATGTTTCTTCTTGATGTGTAGCAGCCAATGCAGTGGTCTTTGGTTCTTCTTTTTCAGTCTCAGATGCAACTTTCTTACTGAATTCATAAGCCTTGAGATCTGAAAATAACTTGAAAGTATCCTCTTCATGTAAACTTCTTATCTCTTCTATAGCAATCACTTTCATCTCCCAAACTTCTTTTGCAGGTAAAGCTTCTAAGATTTTTGAATTGATTTCTTCTTTTGAGTACTTTACACTCAGTAGGGTGAGTTCATCCATGATGGCATTGAATCTTGATTCCATTTGTTCAATAGTTTCATTGGGTTTCATTTTGAAATCATGAAACTTCTTTTTGGCCACACTGGTCTTATTTTTCTTGATTGCATCAGTGCCTTCACAGATTAATTGTAACTTATCCTAGAGTTCTTTTGTAGTCTTGCAATCTTTCACTTTCATGTACATATTACTATACAAGGTTCTGTATATAATATCAATAGCAATGTTGTTGAGGTTTACTCTTTTTCTATCTTCAGCATTCCATTCTCTTTTTGGCTTTGGAATGTACTGAGTTTGATTATCCACTATTATAGTTTTTGTGATTTCCAGTGGTCCATCAGTCAGCACATCCATCATCTCATCATGTGTTGCAGCTAGAAAAGCCTGCATACGACGTTTATACTCATCAAAACGATCTAAAGAACACATCAACATTTTTCTAGCATACTGGTTGTTATCCATGATGCAAAGCTTTGAAAATCAGAAACATGAAAAACTTTTCAAAGTATTTTCACAAGCACAACAAGTAGGACTACTTCAGAACAGAAGCACTGCTCCGATACCAATTGTTGGTCCCTTGAAAGGCTTTGGTTAAGTTTAGAGGGGTGAATAAACTTAACACTTAAAACTTTTGAGTTAACAAACTCAAGAACTTCAAAGACTTGTTGATCGCTCGATGAGTCTCACCGACACTCGATGAGTCTGGCCGATCGTTGATTTCACTGAATTTGTTGCAACAGAGTATATTCAAATTAAACCTTATTACTTGTTGTTAAAATATGATACCAAGTATTAGATACTCATTAGTGTAAGTGTGTGATTCATTTCAAGTTTCATGAGGTTGATGTGCTAAATATACTAAATGCGTAAAATAAGTAGGCAATTTTATAGTGGTTCCGTGTGGTGTAATCCTCGTCACCCACTCTTCTCCTGTGATGTTGTAGGTAATTCACTGAGATCTTTGAGGTTGCAAAGCATAAAATCCCTAAGTTGTTTGTCTTTCACCAATAACTATGGCTTCACAAACTGAACACTTGGAACAAGTAGGATTGCTGCTCCAAAGTCTTCCACTTGTCCTTGAAAGGTAGGATTACCTCTTCACCAGCTCCACCACAAACAACAGTTCTTGACATCCAAAGATGATTCACTATCTTCAGCAGGTTTCTTGTAAAAGAAAGTTTGAATCAAGTAAGTGATTCAGCTTTCAGCAGCTTGATCAGGATGAAATGATTAGCAGCTTGATGTTTTCAAGTGTGAAAACTTGATGTAGCTTGATCACAGATTACACTTGAAAATTTTTTCTGGATCAGTAGCTTTAAGTTCAGTAGTGTCAACAGGGTGACTTCTTGATAAGAATCTGAAGCTCAAGGTTAATTGTTATTTTTCTCTCAAAAATCATAACCATTTATCACTTGTTTTTGTATCAGGGGTCTTCTATTTATAGGTGAAAATCCATGTGACTTATGTTTGAAATTCAAAACATAGCAGTTTCAAATTTGTCCCATCTTGACTTGCTTTCGTCCTCAGACATAGTAATCGATTAATCGCCGCTTACTTTTTGACAGCTTTTCGATCGCTCACCCTTTGACTTGTATCCATTGGATAAACCTCTGTTTCTTTCAAACATCCCTTTAATCTTAGCCATTGATTTTTTGACAAAACCAAGAGTTGTTATCTGCCATTTTCCTTGTAATTTCCAATATAACCTTTGAGTAAATCGAGATATATGTTCAGCAGGTTCCTTGAGTGTAAATCTGCTGAAATGCATATCAGTCAGCTGATCCAAAGTTGATGTGTTTATAAAACACTACAGGTGACTTCTCTTATATCTAACTTTTTATCATGAAGTTAGATTACACCATTTTGATCATAACAAAGTTCCAATCACCACTTTACTTATGGAACTTAGACCTTGTACACAAGGTATTAGTTTAGGTCATCACAGACTTCCCTAAATTCTAATTCCATATCCTTGACTTTAATTACTAAGTTTGATCCCTTAGCCTTCAATAATCGAGTTTGAGCCCTCACTTTCGCCTCAAGAGTTCCTAAACTAGTCAACTAACTCAGGTACCCTACTGATCTAGACAGGTCTGCTAATGAAAGTCAGCTGACCTTTTACAGTGCTTGTTTGATCTTAAGAATTATCAAAGGAAAGGAAAAAGAAGTCAGACAGAATCAGCATAAGCCTGCTGAACATTCAGTAGCTGCTGAGTCTGCTGAACCATCTTGTTCCTCCACTGCATTCAAATTTGGAAAGTCTTATGGTGATAGAACAGGGCTTGGATTTGGAACTCAACAATCCAATAAGAGTGGATCCAGTAAGGTCACTGAACCTAGTACCAGAATTGGTCCTAAATTTGTGTATGCCCAAGATCCAACTCCCAAAAGGGTTGTTGAGGCAGTAAAGCCTACTGAGAAAGCTTCAAGGAAGCAAAATTAGAAGTCAAGGAAGTCAACAGCTCATAATAAAAATAATAAATCTAAAAATAGGACTGTTGTGCCTAATAGACCTGCTGATATCAGACCTACTACCAAGTCTGCTGGACCACAAAAAAGGAAAAAAACAAAAATATTCCAAGAATAAGAATCCTAAATCCAAAAATGTTAATCATTCAAGGGATACTTATCTCAGGGGGAAAGGTAGACTGTTCCGTACTGATGATGATTAGAATATTCATGCACCTACTGCTAGAAACAACAGATATAACAATGCTGCTAGGGTAAAACCTAAGCAATGGAATCAGTAGAGGGCTCAGTAGAGGACTTATATAAGACCTCAGTAGGGACCTCAGTAGACTCCATATTATAGGGCTGATCCTAACAGACAGCAAACCTATGGTTATCCTAGTGCTTCTAACAAAAGAAATCACTTTAAACAGCATTATATTTCCAAAAGGCCAGAAAACATATGTGAATCCTACACAACCAACTATTAGACCTTATGGATGTTTAGAGTACATGTATGAACCAAAGTGTGATACCTTTCTAAGAAGACCTTATGGAAACTTGCCAAGGGTCATGCTTACCACTGACCATTATGGACCCAAACAGGTTTGGGTACCTAAAATGCACTAACTTTATTTTGTAGGGTGTCTGGTACTTTGACAGTGGATGTTCCAGACATATGACAAAGAATAAGCACCGTTTGCCAAGCTTTATGTCAAAAGATGGTCCAAGATTGAACTTTGGCAACAAGAACACACCTGGAAACACAACAGGATATGGCACACTTATGAGAAATGGATTAACAATCAGGAATGTGGCATATGTGGATGGACGGGACTACAACCTACTGAGCACTGGACAATTTTGTGACATGGGATACAAGGTCACTTTTGACAAAAACACATGTATTGTCATTAGTGAAAGAGGTGATCAAGTTGTATTGACTGGAAGAAGACAACAAAATATGTATGTTGTGGATTGGTCTACTGTTGTTCCAGAAACATGCCTGATTGTGCATACCATGTAAACTTTGATGCCATAACAAAGTCAGAACATAATTTGTTATGGCATAAGAAGTTGAATCATCTAATCTTTGATGACATCAATCAGTTGGTGAAGAAGAAACTGGTGATTGGTTTACCTGAGATCACATTCAAAAAGGATGCTATATGTGATTCATGTCAGCAAGGTAAACAGACAAAATCAAGCTTCAAATCAAAGACTAACCAATCAACTAAAAGAGTTTTGGAGCTGATGCACATGGATCTATTTGGACCAGTAACACCAACAAGTGTAACAGGAAAGAAATACACCTTAGTGGTTGTGGATGATTATTCAAGATACACTTGGGTGATATTCATGAACAAGAAAAGTGAAACACTTCAAAAGTTGCCTGAACTTTTGAAGAGACTACAGAATGAGAAAAGTTTGACAGTAGTGAAAATCGACGCATAAGGACAAAGTCTTGAATTTCTCAATAAAGTTATAAGAGAATATCTACATCAACTGGCTGCTGCTGGTACACCTCAGCAAAATGGGGTTACTGAAAGAAAAAATAGAACTCTAAAAGAAGTAGGAAGAACTATGATTTGTGAAGCATTGCTACACGAAGATATTGGGTGAAGCAAATAATACAAAGATGCTATACACAAAATGTAACATCAAGTGAACAAGAAGTCAAAGACACCTTATGAGATTTGGAATGGAAGAAAACCTAATATATCCTATTTCCATCCATTTGGAAGCAAATGTTTTATCTTGAATTATAAGGAACAATTGAAAACAATCCAACCAAAATCAGATGAAGGAATTTTCTTGGGATATTCTTCAGTTAGCAAGGCATTCAGGGTACTGAACAAAAGCACACTGAAGCATGAAGAAACAATACATGTTGTATTTGATGAACCTAAGTTCACTGGAATGGAAGATGAAGCTTGAAACTCGCCGAGAATCAACAAGTCACCGATCCGTAATGTGTTGCGCTTTGTAAAGATTCAATGACTTAAAGGTTTCGATTCGCCGCGCCGAACACCTGCTGGTAACACTCATCGATGCAACAATCGAGGCAATTCAAGGATCTGCTGAACCCCTGTTGAAGAAACAGCGCAGACTCTACCAAGATGATGTTCCGTAGAATCAATCTAACCAGAATCCACAATGGTTAAGGGATCACCCTGCTGAACAAGTTATTGGCAACATACATCAAGGTGTGAGGACTATAAGACAATTAGAAGCAATGTTTACATGTTTTCTATCTCAAATGGAACATAAAGTTGTTGAAGGAGCAATATCAGATCCAGATTGGATAATTGCTATGCAAGAAGAGTTGAATGAATTTGAAAGAAATCAAGTTTGGACACTAGTGGAAAGGCCTAATCATGCAAATGTAATTGGTACAAAATGGGTATACAGAAACAAACTTGATGAATCTGGTACCATTTTGAGGAATAAGGCCAGACTAGTGGCAAAAGGCTATTCTCAAGCAGAAGGAATAGATTTTGATGAGACATATGCCCCTGTTGCAAGATTGGAAGCTATAAGATTATTCTTGGCATATGCTGCATATAAAAACTTCAAAGTATATCTGATGGATGTCAAGAGTGCATTTTTGAATTGCATTCTGGAGGAGGAGGTCTATGTTCAGGAACCTCCTGGATTTGAAGTTAAAGATCAAGAAGATAAAGTGTATAGGCTCAACAAAGCACTTTATGGTTTAAAACAAGCACCAAGAGCATGGTATGAGACTCTATCTCAATTCTTGGTGGACAATGGTTTTACAAAAGGCACCATTGATAAGATTCTTTTCAGAATCAATGAAGGAACAAAGACTCACTTGTACAAATTTATGTTGATGGCATAATTTTTTGTTCTGAAAATGAATTGCTATGTGAGAAGTTTGCAAATCTAATGAAGAGTAAATTCCAAATGAGTATGATGGGAGAAATGAACTACTTTTTGGGATTGCAAGTCAAACAAATGAAAGATGGAATCTTCATTCATCAAACCAAGTATACCAAGGAGTTATGAAGAAATTTGGTATGGAAAACAGCACCAAGGTATCAACTCCTATGAGCACAAACATTAGATTGGATGAAGACAAAAAAGGCAAAGATGTTGATCAAACCTTATACAGAAGGATGATAGGCGCTTTGTGTACCTTCGCCAAAGAGACTGATATTTCCTTTGCTGTAGGTGTTTGTGCAAGATTTCAATCAAAACCTAAAGAAAGTCATCTAGGTGCAGTCAAAAATGTTCTCAAGTATCTAAAAGAAACTTTGGGAGTATGGATATGGTATTCAAAAGATGGAAGTTTCAAGGTTATATCCTACTCAGATTCAGATTATGCTGGATGCAAGATTGATAGAAAAAGCACCACAGGAACCTGTCAATTAATGGGAAATAGACTGGTCTCCTGGTTTAGCAAGAAACAGAATTCTATATCAATTTCCACTGCTGAAGCTGATTACATTGCTGCTGGAAATTGTTGTGCACAAATATTTTGGTTAAGACAACAATTAAGGGATTATGGAATTGAAGAAAGAGAAATTCCTATAATGTGTGACAACACAAGTGCAATTGCAATCACAGAAAATCCTATTTTGCACTCAAGAACCAAGCATATTGATGTGAGACATCACTTCATAAGAGATCATGTTGAAAAGAAAGATGTGGTGGTTCTTTATATCCCCACTGAAGATCAACTTGCTGATATTTTCACTAAACCACTGGACAGTGAAAGATTTTCTAAACTAAGGAATGAACTTGGAATTATAAGAGTTGACTGATACATCTATTATCAGCAATATACTGGAATTCACCAAGGGGATTAATCTTTGCTATGTTGGGTGAGCTCACTTAGCAGATTAGTCATTGGTATCAACAATTCCATGTACTTATGTTTGGACAATTGAGCAAATGAAGTTGCCAAGGGGATTGGTCTTTGTCATGTAGGGTGAGCTCACTTGATAGATCAGTCATTTGTATTAAACTTCATCTTTTATTATCAGTTGGACAAAACAAAAGGAATTAAACATCAGCAGAGTAACTCTGTCAGCAGGCTGCTGAGCCAAGTCTACTAAAGGAAACGTTACACAGTCAAACTTACAAAAGTCAAAAAGCAAATGGCGGGATATTCATCTTATCTTCATAACTGCAGTTACATGATAGAACGGTTACAAACATTTATGGATAAGTAATGGGCCACGTGTCAAGATCCCATTTATTCCAACTTTAATCGTGGTTAATGCTACAGTACATGGTCTGACAGTTTCTAAACACTACTCCATGTTATATATATAGACCTATACGCATAAGTAACTTTCAATATTCAGATTGATTTTCTCTGAGTATACACTGTGTGAACACAGATTTGAGAGATATCTTCTTCCTCTTTTTCCTAAAACAATGTCAAAAAAGGATGATGTTCAAATCGGAACAAGTCAAAGTGTGAGAGGATTTGTTGTGGATGCTAACCAAACAGAATTAGCTATCAATATTGGACAATGAATAAGAAGATATTAAGGTTTGGAAAATGTGCTCAATATAAGATTGGAAACAATATCATATACAAATGTTGTTAACTTCTGGAGAAATATTGTAATAAGAGAAGGTAGAGAGGCATTCACCACAACAGTAAATGCCCAGGAGATTGAAGTTTCCTCAAACCTGCTGAGGGAAGTTTTTGGTTTTGCACCAGTAATCGATGCTTCAACAAATCCTGAGGAAATGGGACTATCAAAAATGGATTTTGTTGATAGAATCAAGACCAATAATGCCATCAAATCAATTCCAGGCATTAATGTGAAGCATATTGGTTATGAATACAACCTGCTGAGCAAGATTATTGCAAAGAATATCTTAGGACTCATTGGAAGCTTGGATACCTTATCAGGACCCAAAATAGAACTGCTGATGATCATTTGCAGAAGCATGTTTGATTGGGCTGGATTCTTTGTCCACTACATGAAGACGGTAGCAAAAGAAGAAAAAGAAGGGACAAGGAAATCCAAGCCTTTACCTTTGGGATTGATGGTTCAGGCCCTACAGAATCATTTGGGAATTGCTGATGTTGCACCTGAAAAGTTAAATAAATCCAGATACAAGAAATAGATTGACTATCCTATCCCTGGTTTGGATGGTGATGAAGATGTGGATGATGAGGCCACACAAAGTGATAATGATGGTGGAGATGATGATGCTGGTGGTGAGCAGGTCAAGCAAGTTGTTAAGCCTACTGCACCTAAGAAGGTTATTGAAAAGAGGAAGGCTGCTGACACAAGTAAAATTACAGAATTGCTAAAGCCTAGAAAGAAAAGAAAGCAAACAGCAGAGACTGCTGAGTCTGCTGATGGTCCAACTGAAATTGAGGTTACTGACCCTGCTGTAGTTGCAAAAAAGAAGACTGTTGCTGAAATCTTGAAGGAGCAACAGAAGGAAGCCAGTAGAATGAGGAAGTCTACTGAGATTGAAGCTGAACAACTATCCAAAATAATGAAAGATATTGCCAAGAAAATGAAACATGGCAAATGGAAGCAATTGAAAACTTTTGAGGCTCAAAGGAAACAAGAAGAAGAAGAAGTAGTAGGAGAGGCTATTGAGGCTGAGCCCTTAAAAATTATCAAGCCTTCTGAGGATGTAGAGGTTGTTATTGAGCAACCTGTTGGAGAATCACAGCAGACTACTAACCCTGAGCCTCTTTGTAGGTTATCTTGAATCAAAGGTCGATGAGCCTCACCAAACTTGCACAAGTTGTTGTTGAGCTACTTGTAGAAGAACCACAGCAAACTACTGAGTCTACACCTGCTGTGGAAGTGGAAAAGTTGGTACAAGACCCTGCAAGTTCTACAATAGTTCAGGGGGAAGAGCAATCTGTTGCTAACCCTGCTGATGAGCATATAAGTCAGGGGGAACCAAGTATAGTATAGATGGAGGTAGTAGGGACTAACATACAACCTGAGAAACCTACTGACCTAGAAGCATCTGTGGAAGAAAATCCGAATTTACTTGTTGAGACCTTTGGAGGTCAGCAAGGTACTATAACAGCTCCCAGAAAACCAACCATGCCATTTGAGAGACATGAGAAGAAGAAGAAAGAGAAGTTTGTTGATCCTAAACTCCAGCAAGTGGCTGATTATTTTCAGTGGAAGTTTGGATTCTATAAAAGACAAAAGCCAGCTGCAGAACCAATGACAGACTTTGAGGAATGGGCTTTTGAGAAGTTGGAAGTGGCAAATTTGTTGGATTTAATTGATACCTCTCTGTTGGAATCAAGATTGATGGATCTTTTTTTTCAACAAAAGAAGGAAGAAGGTATCAAATTCAGAGATCCTAGAGATGAATCAGACAGTGATGACTCTTCATCATCTGATTCTGGTGATGATCACCTCTCTGGTCCAGGAGGAGTCAGTGGAACTGTTATGATTATTGAACCAAGAGTAGAGCAGTATACTGGTGCTAGAACATCCACTGAGAGGCAACAAACTGAACAAATGAATGAGGATCTGGAGGATATCACCATGGATGATCTAAAGGCACAAATCAATGAGGGAATATCTATTGGTGCAAACAGGATGGTTGGTGAGATAGACACTCTATTTGTTGAAGAACCTGCTGAGCATACTGATGATCAGCAGACTGTGGATTCAAATGATGAAAGGGTTACTGATCTTAGTGAGCCTGATGTCAGTTCTGAGGATTCAATTCAATATCAAGACTGGATTGACACTGAGGACACTCTAACCAAGGCTGCAAATTTTCTAAGAAGGATTTCTGATATTAGGGAATTTCAAAAAAAGAATATGGTTGTATTCCCTGTACCGGTTGTTGTGGCACAAACAGCACCTGAACAAAGGTTGGAACAGGTGGTACAGGTTGTTGAGGTACAAACAGCACCTAGACAAAGGTTGGAACAGGAGGTACAGGTTGCTGAGGTACAAATAGCACCTGGACATAGGTTGGAACTATCTATAGGTTTGGAGGAAACCCCTGCTATTGTTGAAGAACAGTCTGCTGTAGTGGAGCCTTCTGGAGGAAAGGTCACTGAAGGGAAAGATGGTCAGTAGACTGTTGTTATTGATGAGGATGAGCAGCTACTGGACTATGATTACAGTGATGAAGAGTTTCAAGTGCTTGAAGAAAAACCTATTCATGATGAACCTCAACAAGCATTTGTACAAGTTTTTGAAGAGCCTGCTCTTGATCCTATTCTGGAGGAATTCCAAGGACCTAATCCTGCTGGAAGGGATATGAGCTTTGCCATGGTTATCAGCAGACAGAGGCAGCAATACAATGTAGAAGAGCCTGCTGATGAAGCAGCTGGACATATGGCTGGAGCAATGGCTGGTGGAGTACCAGCAGAGGTTTTGGATGAGTTGAGGACTGTCAGAAATGACATTACAAGGTTAAGAACTCAACTTGACAGGCAAGAGCAGAGATTTGAAGACTTAATGAATTTAGTGGAGAATAGAGGAAGAACTCATCAAATCAAGTTGCTTCCAATATTACCTCCACCCAGTATGCTCTTGCTGACCTTGCTCAAGATGTGAAGGGGATCAAACAAGGAAATACACTGAAGGACAAGTTTCTAAAAGAACAATTTACATCCATTCACCAGAAACTTGATAAGCTTGCTGAGACACCTAAGCCTGCTGTGGCTAAATCTGCTGGAACACTGCAACCTACTGTACTAGATCCTAAAATTACTGTGAGGATAACTCTACTGGAGCAAACAATGCAAGAGAGGATCACAGCTGTTGACACTAGGACTGAAATTATGAAGGGTCAACTGAACAACCTATTGCTCACATAGGATAGTGTATATGGCCTGCTGTCCCGTTTTGTTGATGATGTCAATAAGGGGGAAGAGAGCCAAACAAAGTAGTAAAAAAGAGGTCACCGTAATCTTTGCTAAGAAAAGATGGGAAGATGACACTAATGCTTTTAGTGAGCCTGCATCTGGCAGACTTCCACTTACTGATGATCTTCTCAAAGAATACAAGAAGGTCTTCAACTGCAAAAGAAGACCTTATCATGATAAAGGTTTCCATGAGGGACTCAATTCCTTTCTTGGACTCAAGTTTTGGGAAGCAAGGGTTAAAGTCATGAGGGGTGCACACAGAGGTGGTAGAGGTGGAAGAGGTGGTAGAGGTGGAAGGAGTTTACCTACTACCAATGCAAAGGAGTCACTTGATGAATTTAATGAAGTATACATGTGTTTAGGCTTTAGAGTACATCAAATCAACCTTACTCTACCTGAAGCATGGCATTGGTGCAAACAAGTGAATCCTCATATTGATTTCTCTCTGACTGAAAATGAATGGATGAGAGAAAAGATCGGAGAGATAAGAGCCTATCAAGAGCAAGAAAAAAAGGCAAGGGAAGAAAGAGAAAGAAGACATTAGATCAGCACACCTTATCTGTTTTATCTTTTGTTGTATCTAGACTGTAATACTTTTGAACAACTGATTATAATGAGATATGACTACATTTGTTCTGTTTTTGTTTTTAATATTTTTGCTTTGCTGTTAGGAGGGTATTGGCATCATCACCAAAAAGGGGGGAAATTGTTTGACTTATTTTTAAATTTTAGTGATGAGTGTCAGACTAGCTATTATAGAGCAAAGGCAAAAAGATGTCTAGATCAAATGTATAGGTTTATTAGAGTTTGATCTTGTATAGGTTTGATCAAACAAGCACTGTAAAAAGGTCAGCTGACTAACATCAGCAGACTAGTCTAGATTAGTAGGGTAGTTTGTGTCGTGAGACTAATCAGAACCTCTTGAAGACCGAAGGTCGAGGGCTCAAACTCGCTTATTGAAGGGTGAGTGATCAAACTTAGTAATTAAAGTCAAGGATATGGAATCGAGAATTTAGGGGAAGTCTCAGATGACCTAAATCGATTACATATACCTTAATAATACAAGGTCTAAGTTCCACAAGTTAAGTGGTGATTGGAACTTAGTTATATGCAAAAAGGTGTAATCTAACTTCATAAATTAAAGTTAGATAAAAGACAGATAGCTGAAGTGTTTTTAAACACAGCAACATTTGGATCAGCTTACTGATGTGTATATCAGCAGACTTATGTTCTCAGGAACTGCTGGACACATTTTTCGATTTAATCAAAGGCTACATTGGAAGATTACAAAGAAAGGGACAGCCAACAACCTCTGATTTATCAAACAAATCAATGGTTAAGATTAAAGGGACGTTGGAAAGATTCAGACCTTTATCCAATGGATACAAGTCAAAGGGTGGATGACCAAAATCACAAAAAGGAGTCCGATGAAGGTCACCCTAGAAACAATCGGAAAAACAAGTCAAGATAGAGACAAATCCAAAACGGCTATGTTTGAATTTCAAACATAATTTCACAAGGATTTCTACCTATAAATAGAGGACTCCTAACTCAGATACATGTGATGATTTTTGAAGAAAAATAAGGATCCATCTTGAGCAATCAGAATTAAATCAGAAAAACACCCAGCTGACACTACTGAGCATAAAGCTATTGATCCAGTAAAATTCTTCAATTGTAATCTGCATTCAAGCTGCATCAAGTTTACACACTTGAAGACATCAAGTTGATGATCATATCATCCTGATCAAGCTGCTGAAAGTTGAATCACTTACTTGATTCAATCTTTCTTTTACAAGAAATCTACTGAAGACAGTGAAGCATCTTTGGGAGTGAAAGACTGTTGGTTGTGGTGGAGCTGGTGAAGAGGAAATCCTACCCTTCAAGGACCAGTGGAAGACTTTAGAGCAAAGAATCCTACCTGCTCAAAGTGTTCAGTTTGTGAAGCCATAGTTATTGGTGAAGGACAAGCTCCTTAGGATTTTTGTAACAGCTACCTCAAGAATCTCTAGTGAATTACCTCCAACATCACAGGAGAAGAGTGGACTGACAGGATTACACCACCTAGAACCACTATAAAATCTCGCTACTTACTTTCGCATTTATATTCTCGTGATTTAGTTTATCAAGCACATCAATCTACTGAATCTAGCAACTGAATCACACACATACACTATTGAGTATCTAATACTTGGTATCATATTTAACAACAAGTAATAAGGCTTAATTTTTCATATATTTCCGTTGTACAAATTCAGTAAACTCAACAGTCAGTAGACTACTGAGTGTCAGCAGACTATTGAAGTATCAACAGGCTGCTGAAGATGCTGAGTTTGTTAACTCGAAAAGTTTTAAGTGTTAAGTTTATTCACCCCCCCTCCCCTTTAAACTTAACCAAAGCCTTTTCAAGAGACCAACAATTGGTATCGAGCGAAGGCTTTCGCTTACAAGTAATCCTACTTGTTGTGCTTGTGAAAATACTTTGAAAACATTTTCATGTTTCTGATTTTCAAAGCTTTGCATCATGGATAACAACCAGTATGCTAGAATAATGTTTATGTGTTCTTTAGATCATTTTGATGAGTATAAACGTCGTATGGAGGCTTATCTAGCTGCAACACATGATGAAATGATGGATGTGCTGACAGATGGACCACTGGAGATTACCAAGTCAGTAACAGTGGGAGATGAGACACGGTACATTCCAAAACCGAAAAGGGAATGGACTGCTGAAGATAAAATAAGAGCAAATCTCAAATCTCAACAAATCTCAACAATATTGCTATTGATATAATATACAGAACTTTGGATAGCTATATGTATATGAAGGTGAAAGATTGCAAGACTGCAAAGGATCTTTGGGATAATTTATAGTTAATCTGTGAAGGCACTGATGCAATCAAAAAGAACAAGATCAGTGTAGCAAAGAAGAAGTTCCAGGAGTTCAAAATGAAACCAAATGAGACCATTGAACAAATGGAATCAAGATTCAATGCAATCATGGATGAACTCACCCTACTAAGTGTGAAGTACTCACAAGAAGAAATCAACTCAAAAATCTTGGAAGCATTACCTGCAAAAGAAGTTTGGGAGATGAAGGTGACTGCCATAGAAGAAATGAGGAGTTTGCATGAAGAAGACACCTTCAAATTGTTTTCAGATCTTAAGGCCTATGAATTCAGCAAAAAGCTTGTGCCTAAGACTGAAAAAGAAGAGCCAAAGACCACTGCATTGGCTGCTTCACATCAAGAACAGACATCAGGAGCACAAGATGATCTACTGGATGAGATGCAAGAGCAGATTGCCCTACTAAGCAAGAAAATCAAAATGATGAAAACTGGAAAGGGTTCTCTAAGGAATTTCACAAAGAAATTCAGTGAAAAGAAGAAGGAATAATCAAAGAAAGATAATGATTACTTGTGCTATCATTGCAAGAAACCAGGATACTTCAAACCTAACTGTCCTGAACTAAAACAGAAGAAAGAACCTGATTATCATTGCTTTAATTGCAAAAAGCCTGGACATTTCAGACCTGATTGTCCAGACCTACTAAAGACCAAAAGTCAACAAAGAAGACATGGCAAGAAGGCTATGGTTGCTGAAGATGAATCAGGATATGAAGTAGAATCAGAAAAAGGAAATGAATCTGATGATACTGCACTTGTTGCTGAGATGGAAGATTATGCTTTAATGGCTAATATGGATGAAACATAGCAGGTATACAATTATGTATCTTTAAACACTCCTGCTTGAAGTGATTGTGAATCAACTTGTGGTTCAAATCCAAAAAATTCTGACAATGAAGAAACTTTGGATGCCATCCTTAATAAACTGAAGATAATACAATCTGGTTATGAGATTGTGAAGGCTGAAAAAGAAGCTCTTCAATCAGAAGTTGAAAGATTAAATTCTGAATTAAGAATTCTTAAAGGAAAGGAAAAAGAAGTCGACGAGAATCAAAGATAAGCCTCACGAACATTCAAGAGTCATGAGTCTCATTTGAACCATCTTGTTCCTCCACTGCATTCAAATCTGGAAAGCCTTATGGTGATAGAACAGGGCGTGGATTTGGAACTCAACAATCCAATATGAGTGGATCTAGTAAGGTCACTGAACCTAGTACCAGAATTGGTCCTAAGTTTGTGTATGCCCAAGATCCAACTCCCAAAAGGGTTGCTGAGGCAGTAAAGCCTACTGAGAAAGCTTCAAGGAAGAAAAATTAGAAGTCCAGAAAGTCAACAGCTCATAAGAAAAAGAATAAATCTAAAAATAGGACTGTTGTGCCTTCTAGACCTGCTGATAGCAGACCTACTACCAAGTCTGCAGGACCACAAAAAGGGAAAAAACAGAAATATTCCAAGAATAAGAATCCTAAATCCAAAAATGTTAATCATTCAAGGGATACTTATCTCCGGGGGGGAAAGGTAGACTGTTCCCTACTGATGATGATTGGAATATTCATGCACCTACTGCTAGAAACAACATATATAACCATGCTGCTAGGGTAAAACCTAAGCAATGGAATCAGTAGAGGGCTCAGCAGAGGACTTATATAAGACCTCAGTAGGGACCTCAGCAGACTCCATATTATAGGGCTGTTCCTAACAGACAGCAAACCTATGGTTATCCTAGTGCTTCTAACAAAAGAAATCACTTTAAACAGCATTATATTCCAAAAGGCCAGAAAACATATATGAATCCTACACAACCAACTATTAGACCTTATGGATGTGTAGAGTACATGTATGAACCAAAGTATGATACCTTTCTAAGAAGACCTTATGGAAACTTGCCAAGGGTCATGCTTACCACTGACCATTATGGACCCAAACAGGATTGGGTACCTAAAATGCACTAACTTTGTTTTGTAGGGTGTCTGGTACTTTGACAGTGGATGTTCTAGACATATTACAAAGAATAAGCACTGTTTGCCAAGCTTTATGGCAAAAGATGGTCCAAGAGTGAACTTTGGCAACAAGAACACACCTGGATACACAAGAGGATATGGCACACTTGTAAGAAATGGATTAACAATAAGGAATGTGGCATATGTGGAAGGACGGGACTACAACCTACTGAGCACTGGACAATTTTATGACATGGGATACAAGGTCACTTTTGACAAAAACACATCTATTGTCATTAGTGAAAGAGGTGATCAAGTTGTATTGACTGGAAGAAGACAACAAAACATGTATGTTGTGGATTAGTCTACTGCTGTGCCAGAAACATGCCTGATTGTGCATACCAAGTCAGAACTTAATTGGTTATGGCATAAGAAGTTGAATCATCTAAACTTTGATGACATCAATCAGTTGGTGAAGAAGAAACTGGTGATTGGTTTACCTGAGATCACATTCAAAAAGGATGCTATATGTGATTCATGTCAGCAAGGTAAACAAACAAAATCAAGCTTCAAATCAAAGACTAAGCAATCAACTAAAAGATTTTTGGAGCTGATGCACATGGATCTATTTGGACCAGTAACACCAACAAGTGTAACAGGAAAGAAATACACCTTAGTGGTTGTGGATGATTATTAAGATACACTTGGGTGATATTCATGAACAAGAAAAGTGAAACACTTCAAAAGATGCCTGAACTTTTGAAGAGACTACAGAATGAGAAAAGTTTGACAAGATGGAAAATCGATCGATAAGGTACCGAATTTCACAATAAAGTTATAAGAGAATATTGTGAATGTAATGGTGTACTATATCAATCTGGTCAACTTCTTTGGTACACCTCAACAAAATGGGGTTACTGAAAGAAGAAACAAAACTCTAAAAAAAGCAGGAAGAACTATGATTTGTGAAGCATTGCTACTGAAAGATATTGAAATTTGAAGCAATCAATACAACATGCTATACACAAAACAGAACATCATGAACAAGAAGTCTGCCAAGACACCTTATGAGATTTGGAATGGAAGAAAACCTAATATATCCTATTTCCATCCATTTGGAAGCAAATGTTTTATCTTGAATTATAAGGAACAATTGAAGACATTCCAACCAAAATCAGATGAAGGAATTTTCTTGGAATATTCTTCAGTTAGCAAGGCATTCAGGGTACTGAACAAAAGGACACTGAAGCATGAAGAAACAATACATGTTGTACTTGATGAACCTAAGTTCACTGGAATGGAAGATGAAGCTTCAGAACCTACTGAGAATCAATTTGAAAGAAATCAAGTTTGGACACTAGTGGAAAGGCCTAATCATGCAAATGTAATTGGTACAAAATGGGTATACAGAAACAAACTTGATGAATTTGGTACCATTGTGAGGAATAAGGCCAGACTAGTGGCAAAAGGCTATTCTCAAGCAGAAGGAATAGATTTTGATGAGACATATGCCCCTGTTGCAAGATTGGAAGCTATAAGATTATTCTTGGCATATGCTGCATATAAAAACTTCAATGTATATCAGATGGATGTCAATAGTGCATTTTTTAATGGCATTCTGGAGGAGGAGGTCTATGTCCAGCAACCTCCTGGATTTGAAGTTAAAGATCAAGAATATAAAGTGTATAGGCTCAACAAAGCACTTTATGGTTTAAAACAAGCACCAAGAGCATGGTATGAGACACTATCTCAATTCTTGGTGGACAATGGTTTTACAAAAGGCACCATTGATAAGACTCTTTTCAGAATCAATGAATGGAACAGCACTCTGCTGGTACAAATTTATGTTGATGACATAATTTTTGGTTCTGAAAATGAATTGCTATGTGAGAAGTTTACAAATCTAATGAAGAGTAAATTCCAAATGAGTATGATGGGAGAAATGAACTACTTTTTGGGATTTCAAGTCAAACAAATGATAGATGGAATCTTCATTCATCAAACCAAGTATACCAAGGAGTTACTAAAGAAATTTGGTATGGAAAACAGCACCAAGGTATCAACTCCTATGAGCACAAACATTAGATTGGATGAAGACAAAGAAGGCAAAGATGTTGATCAGACCTTATACAGTATGATGATAGGCGATCTGCTGTACCTTCATCACAAAGCAGACCTGATAAATCCTTTGATGTAGGTGTTTGTGCAAGATTTCAATCAAAACCTAAAGAAAGTCATCTAGGTGCAGTCAAAAGAGTTCTCAAGTATCTAAAAGAAACTTTGGGAGTAGGGATATGGTATTCAAAAGATGGAAGTTTCAAGGTTATATCCTACTCAGATTCAGATTATGCTAGATGCAAGATTGATAGAAAAAACACCACAGGAACCTGTCAATTAATGGGAAATAGACTGGTCTCCTGGTTTAGCAAGAAACAGAATTCTATATCAACTTCCACTGCTGAAGCTGAGTACATTGCTGTTGGAAGTTCTTGTGCACAAATACTTTGGTTAAGACAACAATTAAGGGATTATGGAATTGAAGAAAGATAAATTCCTATAATGTGTGACAACACAAGTGCAATTGCAATCACAGAAAATCCTATTTTGCACTCAAGAACCAAGCATATTGATGTGAGACGTCACTTCATAAGAGATCATGTTGAAAAAAAAGATATGGTGGTTCTTTATATCACCATGGTGGTTCTTTATATCACCACTGAAGATCAACTTGCTGATATTTTCACTAAACCACTGGACAGTGAAAGATTTTCTAAACTAATGACTGAACTTGGAATTATAAGAGTTGGTAGATATACATCTATCGACAATAATATACCGAATTCACCAAAGGGATTAGTCTTTGCTATGTTGGGTGAGCTCACTTAGCAGATTAGTCATTGGTATCAACAATTCCATGTACTTATGTTTGGACAATTGAGCAAATGAAGTTGCCAAGGGGATTGGTCTGTGTCATGTTGGGTGAGCTCACTTGATAGATCAGTCATTGGTATTAAACTTCATCCTGTATTATCAGTTGGACAAAACAAAAGGAAATAAACATCGAGAGAGTAACTCACAAGAGGTCATGAGACTTTTTGTCGATGAGGTCACTTGAGCCAAGTCTGCTGAGCCAAGTCTACTAAAGGAAACGTTACACAGTCAAACTTACAAAAGTCAAAAAGCAAATGGCGGGATATTCATCTTATCTTTATAACTGCGGTTACATGATCGAACGGTTACAAACATTTATGGATAAGTAATGGGCCACGTGTCAAGATCCCATTTATTCCAACTTTAATCATGGTTAATGCTACGGTACGTGGTCTGACAGTTTCTAACCACTACTCTATGTTATATATACAGACCTATACACAGAAGTAACTTTCAATATTCAGATTGATTTTCTCTGAGTATACACTGTGTGAACACAGATTTGAGAGCTATCTTCTTCATCTTTTTCCTAAAACAATGGCAGAAAAGGATGATGTTCAAATCGGAACAAGTCAAAGTGTGAAAGGCTTTGTTGTGTATACTAACCAAACAGAATTAGCTATCAATATTGGACGAAGAATAAGAAGATATTAAGGTTTGGAAAATGTGCTCAATATAAGATTGGAAACAATATCATATACAAATGTTGTTAACTTCTGGAGAAATATTGTAATAAGAGAAGGTAGAGAGGCATTCACCACAACAGTAAATGCCCAGGAGATTGAAGTTTCCTCAAACATGCTGAGGGAAGTTTTGGTTTTGCACCAAGAATCAATGCTCCAACAAATCCTCGAGGAAATGGGATCACAAAAATGGATTTTGTTGATAGAATCAAGACCAATAATGCCATCAAATCAATTCCAGGCATTAATGTGAAGCATATTGGTTATGAATACAACCTGCTGAGCAAGATTATTGCAAAGAATATCTTAGGACTCATTGGAAGCATGGATACTTTATCAGGACCCAAAATAGAATTGCTGATGATCATTTGCATAAGCATGTTTGATTGGGCTGGATTTTTTGTCCACTACATGAAGAAGGTAGCAGAAGAAGAAAAAGAAGGGCCAAGGAAATCCAAGGCTTTACCTTTGGGATTGTTGGTTCAGGCCCTGTAGAATCATTTGGGAATTGCTGATGTTACACCTGAAAAGTTAAATAAATCCAGATACAAGAAAGAGATTGACTATCCTATCCCTGGTTTGGATGATGAGGCCATACAAAGTGATAATGATGGTGGAGATGATGATGCTGGTGGCGAGCAGGTCAAGCAAGTTGTTAAGCCTACTGCACCCAAGAAGGTTACTTAAAAGAGGAAGGCTGCTGACACAAGAAAAATTACATAATTGCTAAAGCCTAGAAAGACAAGAAAGCAAACAAAGCAGAGATCGCCGAGTCTCACGAGGGTCCAAATGAAATTGAGGTTACTTGACCTGCTTGTAGTTGCAAAAGAAGACTCATTCTTTGAAATCTTGAAGAGCAATGAAGGAAGCCGAGAGAAAGAGGAAGTCTACTGAGATTGAAGTTGAACAACTATCCAAAAGAATGAAAGAGATTGCCAAGAAAAGGAAACATGGCAAAGGGAAGCAATTGAAAACTTTGGAGGCTCTTCTCAAAAAAAAAAAAAAAAAAAAAAACTTTGGAGGCTCAAAGGCAACAAGAAGAAGAAGAAGTAGGAGAGGCTATTGAGGTTGAGCCCTTAAAAATTATCAAGCCTTTTGAGGATGTAGAGGTTGTTATTGAGCAACCTGTTGGAGAATCAAAGCAGACTACTAACCCTGAGCCTCTTTGTAGTAGCTCTATGAATCAAAGGTCACTGAGCCTCACTGAAATCGCATAAGTTGTTGTTGAGCAACTTGTAGAAGAACCACAAAGAAACTCATCGAGTCTACACTGCTGTGAAGGAAGTGGAAAAGTTGGTACAAGACCACGCAGCAAGTTCTGCAATAGTTCGGGAGGAAGAGCAATCACTGCTAACCCTCATTTGATGAGCATATAAGTCAGGGGAAACAAGTGTAGTATAGATGGAGGTAGTAGGGACTAACATACAACCTGAGCAACCTACTGACCTAGAACCATCTGTGGAAGAAACTCCGAATTTACTTGTTGAGACCTTTGGAGGTCAGCAAGGTACTAGAACAGCTCCCAGAAAACCAACCATGCCATTTGGGAGACATGTGAAGAAGAAGAAAGAGAAGTTTGTTGATCCTAAACTCCAGCAAGTGGCTGATTATTTTCAGTGGAAGTTTGGATTCTATAAAAGACAAAAGCCAGCTGCAGAACCAATGACAGACTTTGAGGAATGGGCTTTTGAGAAGTTGGAAGTGGCAAATTTGTTGGATTTAATTGATACCTCACTGTTGGAATCAAGATTGATGGATCTTTTTTATCAACAAAAGAAGGAAAAGGGTATCAAATTCAGAGATCTTAGAGATGAATCAGACAGTGATGACTCTTCATCATCTGATTCTGGTGATGATCACCCCTCTGGTCTAGGAGGAGTCAGTGGAACTGCTATGATTATTGAACCAAGTGTAGAGCAGTCTACTGGTGCTAGACAATCCACTGAGAGGCAACAAACTGAACAAATGAATGAGGATCTGGAGGATCTCACCATGGATGATCTAGAGGCACAAATCAATGAGGGAATATCTATTGGTGCAAACAGGATGGTTGGTGAGATAGACACTCTATTTGTTGAAGAACCTACTGAGCATACTGATGATCAGCATACTGTGGATTCAGATGAAGGAAGGGTTACTGATCTTAGTGAGCCTGATGTCAGTTCTGAGGATTCAATTCAATATCAAGACTGGATTGACACTGAGGGCACTCTAACCAAGGCTGCAAATTTTCTAAGAAGGATTTCTGATATTAGGGAATTTCAAAAGGAGAATATGGATGTATTCCTCATGCATGTTGTTGTGGCGTAAACAACACTGAACAAAGGTTGGAACAGCGGTATAGGTTGTTTGAGGTACAAACAAAGACTGGACAAAGGTTGGAACAGAGGTGCAGTTCTTTGAGGTACAAACAAAGACGTGTACATAGGTTGGAACTATCTATGGGTTTTGAGGAAACCCCTGCTGTTGTTGAAGAACATGCTGTTGTAGTGGAGCTCTTTGGAGGAAAGGTCACCAAGGGAAAGATGGTCGATGATCGTTGTTATTGATGAGGATGAGCAAACACTTTGGACTATGATTACAGTGATGAAGAGTTTCAAGTGCCTGAGGAAAAACCTATTCATGATGAACCTCAATAGGCATTTGTACCAGTTTTTGAAGAGCCTGCTCTTGATCATATTCTGGAGGAATTCCAAGGACCAAACCCTGCTGGAAGGGATATGAGCTTTTCCATGGTTATCAGCAGACAAAGGCAGCAATACAATGTAGAAGAGCCTGATGATGAAGCTGCTGAACATATGGCTGGAGGAATGGCTGGTGGAGTACCAGCAGAGGTTTTGGATGAGTTGAGGACTGTCAAAAATGACATTACAAGGTTAAGAACTCAACTTGACAGGCAAGAGCAGAGATTTGAAGACTTAATGAATTTAGTGGAGAATAGAGGAAGAACTACTGAAACTGTTGCTTCCAATATTACCTCAACCCAGTATGCTCTTGCTGACCTTGCTCAAGATGTGAAGGGGATCAAGCAAGGAAATACACTGAAGGACAAGTTTCAGAAAGAACAATTTACATCCATTCACCAGAAACATGATAAGCTTGCTGAGACACCTAAGCCTGCTGTGGCTGAATCTGCTGGAACACTACAACCTGCTGTACTAGATCCTAAAATTACTGTGAGGATAACTCTACTGGAGCAAAGAATGCAAGAAAGGATCACAGCTGTTGACACTGGACTGAAATTATGGAGGGTCAACTGAACAACCTAGTGCTCACACAGGAGAGTGTACAAGGCCTGCTGTTCTGTTTTGTTGATGATGTCAATAAGGGGGAAGAGAGACAAACAGCAGTAGCAAAAGAGGCTGCCAGAATCTTTGCTAAGAAAAGATGGGAAGATGACACTAATGCTTTTAGGGAGCCTGCACCTGACAGACTTCCACTTACTGATGATCTTCTCAGAGAATACAAGAAGGTCTACAACAACAAAAGAAGACCTTATCATGATAAAGGTTTCCATGAGGGACTCAATTCCTTTCTTGGACTCAAGTTTTGGGAAGCAAGGGTTAAAGCCATGAAGGGTGCACACAGAGGTGGTAGAGGTGGAAGGAGTTTACCTACTACCAATGCAAAGGAGTCACTTAATGAATTCAAGGAAGTATACATGCGTTTAGGCTTTAGAGTACATCAAATCAACCTTACTCTACCTGAAGCATGGCATTGGTGCAAACAAGTGAATCCTCATATTGATTTCTCTCTGATTGAAAATGAATGGATGAGAGAAATGATCGGAGAGATAAGATCCTATCAAGAGCAAGAGAAAAAGGCAAGGGAAGAAAGAGAAAGAAGACTGTAGATCAGCACACCTTATCTGTTTTATCATTTGATGTATCTAGACTGTAATACTTTTGAACAACTGATTATAATGAGATATGACTACATTTGTTCTGTTTTTGTTTTTAATCTTTTTGCTTTGCTGTTAGGAGGGTATTGGCATCATCACCAAAAATGGGGGAAATTGTTTAACTTATTTTTAAATTTTAGTGATGAGTGCCAGACTAGCTATTATAGAGCAAAGGCAAAAAGATGTCTAGATCAAATGTATAGGTTTGTTAGAGTTTGATCTTGTATAGGTTTGATCAAACAAGCACTGTAAAAAGGTCAGCTAACTTACATCAGCAGACTAGTCTAGATCAGTAGGGTAGCTGTGTCAGTAAACTAATCAGAACCTCTTTGAACACCGGAAAGTGAGGCTCAAACTCAGTTATTGAAGGCTAAGGGATCAAACTTAGTAATTAAAGTCAAGGCTATGCAATCAGAATTTAGGGAAGTCTGTGATGACCTAAAATGATTACATATACCTTGTGTACAAGGTCTAAGTTCCACAAGTTAAGTGGTGATAGGAACTTAGTTATATGCAAAAAGGTGTAATCTAACTTCATAAATTAAAGTTAGATAAAAGATAGTTAGCTGAAGTGTTTTTAAACACAGCAACATTTGGATCAGCTTACTGATGTGTATATCAGCAGACTTATGTTCTCAGGAACCTGCTGGACACATTTTTCAATTTAATCAAAGGCTACATTGAAAGATTACAAAGAAAGGGACAGCCAACAACCTCTGATTTATCAAAAAAATCAATGGTTAAGATTAAAGGGACGTTGGAAAGATTCAGACCTTTATCCAATGGATACAAATCAAAGGGTGGACAGACTAAAAACTGTCAAAAAGGAGTCGGACAGTGTCAGTCCTAGGAACAGTCAGAAAAAGCAAGTCAAGATAGAGACAAATCCAAAACGGCTATGTTTGAATTTCAAACATAAGTCACAAGGATTTCTACCTATAAATAGAGGACTCCTAACTTAAATACATGTGATGATTTTTGAAGAAAAATAAGGATCCATCTTGAGCAATTAGAATTAAATCAGAAAAACACCCTGCTGACCCTACTGAGCATAAAGCTATTGATCCAGTACTATTCTTCAAGTGTAATCTGCATTCAAGCTGCATCAATTTTACACACTTGAAGACATCAAGCTGCTGATCATATCATCCTAATCAAGCTGCTGAAAGATGAATCACTTATTTGATTCAATCTTTCTTTTACAAGAAATCTACTAAAGACAGTGAAGCATCTTTGGGTGTGAAAGACTGTTGGTTGTGGTGGAGCTGGTGAAGAGGCAATCCTACCCTTCAAGGACCAGGGGAAGACTTTGGAGCAGCAATCCTACATGTTCCAAGTGTTCAGTTTGTGAAGCCATAGTTATTCGTGAATGTCAAGCACCTTAGGGATTTTTGTAACAACTACCTCAAGAATATCTAGTGAATTACCTCCAACATCACAGGAGAAGAGTGGACTGACAGGATTACACCACCTGGAACCACTATAAAATCTGCCTACTTACTTTCTGCATTTATATTCTGCATTTAGTTTATCAAGTACATCAATCTACTGAATCGGCAACTGAATCACACACATACACTACTGAGTATCTAATACTTGGTATCATATTTAACAACAAGTAATAAGGCTTAATTTTTGATATATTTCCATTGCACAAATTCAAGAAACTCAACAATTCAGACTAGTGAAGTATCAAAGAATTCTTTGAGTTCTTGAGTTTGTTAACTCCAAAAGTTTTAAGTGTTAAGTTTATTCACCCCCTCCCCCCCCCCCCCTTCTAAACTTAACCAAAGCCTTTTCAAGGGACCAACAGTCCAGATTATAAGATGCGGTCATTGATGTTTGACACTCGACATATGACCGTATGGATATTGTTACAACGATATGATTCTATTTACATGGTAACTGTGTCACATGAAAGGTAGTAGTCATTGCATTTGACTCTTCCGATGATTGGGGGTCACGGTGTGTTGCTAGACGCTATTCCGTGATCGTTAGGTATGAAGGGCATTTTCTTTATTTGCACTTTGTGCCCACGGCCAACATATTCAGAAGCCTATCGGGTCACACACATAAGAACATCTAGTTTCTTTAAAATGTGGTTATAGTGATAACCAAATAAGGAAAGTTTTATCTCGACTATAAAGTGTTATAGTGATAAATTAATATGGTACTATTTATTTATTATGAATAAAATAAATACAAGATATTAATTATATTGATTAATTAAATATACGTATAATGTATATGTATATCGAAATATATATTTGTGTATAATGATACGCATGTATTTTTGTGAATTAATTAATCAAAGTATTATATTAATTAAAGAATATTCCGGATGTCAATATAATGGTTATGGGGCGCAAGGGATAGTGTATTAGGATAAACTTGGATTGTGTAATTTAATTAATAGTATTACCATATATTTTATTTTTTTTAACAACAAATATTAATATTAGATATGAATAGATTTATGAAAAATAGATTTATGGTAATAAGATAAAGATAGTCAATATTAGATATTGACAATATCTTGAAAACAATTAATATAAGATATTGAATATTAAATTAGATAAATTAATCAAAGATATTTTCCTTATTTTATTAGAAAAATGTTTTCTTTCTCCCCAATCTACTAGGAAGCTTCTCCCAATCAGTTTGGGAGTAGTATGGGGCGCACCATCTATTATAAATAGGATGTGGGTGTCAAACTCTTTAGTACATCACAATTAGAAGAGTTTTAATTTATCAGAAAAATTGAGAGCTTCTTAGAGAGAGATTTTGAGAGAGAGAAAATGCCGGTCTAGCAACCAAGTTTTTCTGGTAGCAATGCATGATGGGATTCCGGCGGACTGTTCGTGTGGATCACCGGTAGTGGCCGAACACTTGGGAGGCTTCATACACAAACTACAAACTGTACACAAAGCATCGATCCAATTGGATCAACCAAGGTATTCTCTTGTCTACTTCTATTATGCTTGTTGCTTAAACGAAGTCGATCCTGGTTAAAAGGAAATAAAATTTAAAATTCCGATGTGTTCTCGCGTAGATTTCTAATAGCATTGGCATTAGTTCATGCCTCTAGAAGACTAGGACCTTATTTCCAAGCTTATCCGATAAAATCAATGACTGATCAGCCTCTGAAACAGGTTTTAGCACGACCAGACACTTCAGGAAGATTAGCGAAGTGGGTTGTGGAGCTGGCTAAGTCTGACCAAAATTCTGCCCCCGAACTGCGATTAAAGCCCAGGCCCTGGCCGACTTCCTGACAGAAGGAGCAAGTATTAGCATTGACCAAGAGCAGCTGAGCTGCAAAAACGAGTAGTGCACGCTTTATGTCGATGGAGCATCTAGTAAGGAAGGTTCAGGGGTAGGTATCCTCCTTATTAGTCCTAAAGGGGAAAAATTCCCCTATGCACTACGTAGGGGTGTTCACGGTTCGGTTCGGTATGGTTAATGGCCGTAACCAAAACCGAAACCGAACCGAAAGTTCCGGTTACTAAAAAATTGAAACAGAAACCGAACTGATTTATGAAGGTAACCAAACCGAAAAAATGGTTCAATTCGGTCGGTTAACCGAAAACCGAAATTATTAGTCCAATTTCACGGTTAACCGAAAATCTGAAAAATCCAAAATTATCGGTCCAATTCCGCGGTAAACCGAAAATTGGGGCCTGCTAGCTTTGGAAATAAGTCGAGGAATTAATTATTAAAAATATAATTAGAAATTAAAAATATATATAATTTTCGGTTCGGGTAATGGTTTCATGGTTCGGTTGTATATGTTCGGCTAACAGTTCGGTTATATTGGTTCGATTTACAGTTCATTTTTTGTTCGGTTCGATTTTCGGTTCGGATATGGTTAATTTTCAGCATTAACTGTAACCGAACCAAATTTTACGGTTTCTATATTACATGAACAGATACTGAACCGGAGGTATACGATAACCGAACCGAACTAAATTACTACAATTCGGTTCGGTTTTCGGATAATCCATATCCGTGAACACCCTTAGCACTACGCTTCAGCTTTCAAGCGATGAATAACGAGTCAGAATATAGAGCCTTTATTACCGGATAAGACTAACAGCCAAACCTGGAGCAAAGAGTTTGCAAGTTTATAGTAATTCCCAATTGGTTGTGAACCACGTTGAGGGAGAGTATGAGGCAAAAGAGGAGCCCATGAAGAAATATGTGACCGTAGTTCAGTCACTATTAAAAGATTTCAATGATGTACAAATAGAGCAAATTACTCGATTTCAGAACAAACAAGCGGATGCGTTGTCAAAACTAGCTTCCAATTTTTAAGTCCAACAAGAAGGTGTTGGTTGAACAACTGCAAGAGAGATGCTACAAAAAGCAGGTAGTACAGCCAATCATTCCAAAAGAAACATGGATGGATCCCATAGTATCCTACTTAAAAAGAGGAATCCCTCCCTCCCCCCCCCCCCCTTACCGAACTCATGCAAGAAAGATAAAGTTTCTGGAAACAAGGTATTCTTTGTTTAATGATATACTTTATCGAAAATCATATATTTTCCCATGGCTTAGATTTGCAACGAAATAAGAGGGAGACTACCTCCTCCATGAAATCCACTTAGGGATATGCCGGGAGCCCGGTCCCTAGCTCAAAAATATCGCTTGTTTGCCTATTATTGGCCCACTATGCAGTGAGGCGCGCAAGAGTTGGTCCAAAAATGCAGTCTGTGTCAGCTGCACGACAAAGTATCACACCAGGCATCACAATTAATGATTCCTATAGTATCACCCTGGCCTTTTGACCAGTGGGGAGTAGATCTTATTGGACCACTGCCCCGAGCATCGGGCAATAACAGATTTCTGGTAGTAGCCGTGGATTACTTCATGAAATGGGTGGATGGTGAACCCCTCACTATGATTACGGCCAAGGCCATTTGTGCATCTACCCAATATACTATGGTCTTATAGAACCACACCAAATTCGGCCACAGGAGAAACCCATTTCTCGTTAGCATATGGAAGCGAATCAGTCATTCCTGCTGAGATAGGACTTCCGTCCCCAAGATCCGAATTATACTCTAAGATGGATCAAGAGATTGAGCTTCGGCATGTGAAGGATGACCTAGAAGAAGTCAAGAGGTTGCCTTCATTAGGATGGTGAAGTACAAACAAAAAATCTCTCAATATTACAACCCCAAGGTGAAAAACTCATACTTCAAAGAAGGCGATTTAGTGCTGAGAAAGAATGAGGTCAGCCGACAAGTACCCTAGGGTAAACTCGACCCAAACTGGGAAGCCCCTATAAGGTAGTAAAGGTGCACAACAAGGGTGCCTACCAACTAGCAAACTCAAGTGGAAGAACCATCCTTAAAAGCTGGAACTCTAGTAATTTATGCAGGTTTTATGTCTAGACAGGTTCTCAAATAGTCCTTAAACTTTAATTCTACTAATTTCGAATAAAGTGTATCTGATATTTGAACATATGAATAAATTTTTCTTCATTTTTTATTTATGTGTTGTGCATACCTTTTTAAGTTTGCAGGACGAATTTAGCGAAAATTCACAATAACAAAAAAAACAAATTTATGAAAGTCCGCAGGACGGACTCAGTCCAAAATCTATTAAGTCCGCAGGACAGACCAACTGAGCTCCGCAGGATGGACTCAGTACACAATCTATTATGTCCGCATGACTGAAAAACTGGAGTCCTGCAGGTCAGACTCAATAAAGTTTACAAAGGAAAAACTCACTAAGTCTGCAGGACAGACGTACTAGATACCGTAGGTCAGACTCAGTCTAAGATTTACTAACTCCACACGATGGACTTACTGAGTACTGCAGGTCAGACTCGGTCTAAAATTTACTAAGTCCGCAGGTCGGACTCAGTCTAAAATTTACTAAGTCCGCATGAAGGACTTACTGAGTACAGCAGATCGGACTCAGTCGAAAATTTACGAAGTCCGCAGGACGGAAAAACTTGAGTTCCGTAGGTCGGGGCTCAGTCTAAAATTTATTTGGTCCGCAGGAAGGACAAACTGAGTTCTGCAGGTCAAACTCAGTAAGTTAAGCAAAATGTGCACATTACAAGTCCTTAGGATGGACAAACCGAGCTTCGTAGGACGGACTCGGTACATAATCTATAAGCCCGTAGGACGGATGATTGGAGCTCCATAGGACGCACCTAGCCACACTTATTCAAGTCTACAGGACAGATGAAAAATTAGACTCTAAATGGCTATCGAGACAAGTATGCCATCCCAGAAAATTTAGGTATGCCATACTAGGGGGCAAGATGCCTCTAAAAGCCAAGTAAACGTAATGGCAGAAATAAACAAAATGTTGACAATAACGGGAAAAGAAAAGTTGTGGTAAATTTGCAGCAGGAACAAAGAGTTTGGTACTTACACAATTTGTTGGAAAAATTCAAAAAACTAAAACAAGAAGAATAAGACATAGTTCAAGAAGCATCAGGAGCTAAGTCATGAGTAGCACTAGCTGGAGCTGAATCAGAGGTTGAGGTCTGAGCAACAGAGGTCGACTGCACCGGATTAGGATGATATTTCACCTTAACATCTTCTCCTTCCCGAAACTCCTTCAAATGGGTCGAATACACTGCATTTCCCCCATCTTGTAGAACTTCTGTTGGCTAAGGCATCAATAGAAAGCTCCGGAAAGTGAGCTTTAGCATCATCTACCCCAATGGTATAGCTACCTTGCATTGAAATAGTGTCCTAAACCCAATCGGGTTGGACCGGATCCGACCGGGTCGGATCATTTCTACTATTTCTTTATGTTTGTACATATATTTAATGGCTTTTCTGTTGTCATATATATGTTCTTTTAAAGAACCAATTATGAATTGTTATATGATAACGCCCTTAGTATTAAATCGTGATAGAGAAACCATGATAGGCGATTATGGTTGATGAGATCTCTAATCACTTTAATAAGTTTGATACTTAAATGTCTCTAGGCTGATGTACTATTAAACAGGGCATTGATAGTATAAACAAACTAGCACGTATTGGATGTCTTCTGTCTTTAAGGGCAGGGATAGATCTCGTCTATCGAAGTGTAGAGACACTTGGACTGTACGTGGACGTGTATTAGAGAATGCGTCGTTAGGATCGACCCACTTACACGGATAAGTGTCACACTATGTGGCGGTTGTGTAATTATCCTTAAGACCGAGTCTTCATGGCATCACGGTGTGGATTGTCATGCTTTGACACTATTGAGGTTTCCCAGCCACGGGCGATCATGCGGTAGTAATTGGGTATGATCATCAAGCATGCGGAGTATACATGATTGGTCGTCCGGGAATCGCGTATCCTATGATTGGGATCGAATATCCGAAATGGCCTTCTTATAAGGAATGTCTTACTCTCGTGAATCTTTGCAAAGTGGGAGTAAATGAGTTACTTCGAGAGAGCTTGATGTCCAGATTATAAGATACGGTCGTTGATGTTTTGACACTCGACTAACGACCGTATGGATATTATTACAGCGATAGGATTGTAAGTTACACGGTAATTGTTTCACATGAAAGGTAGTAGTCATTGCATTTGACTTTTCCGATGATTGGGGGTCACGGTGTGTTGCTAGACGCTATCCCGTGATCGTTAGGCATGAAGGGCATTTTCGTAATTTGCACTTTGTGTCTACGGCCAACATATTCGGAAGCCTATCGGGTCACACACATAAGAGCATCTAGCCGGATTAAAATGTGGTTATAGTTGATAACCAAATAAGGAAAGAATTTATCTCGAGACTATAAATGTTATAGTGGTAAATTAATATGGTGGTATTTATTTATTATGAATAAATTAAATACAAGATATTAATTATATTAATTAAAGAATATTCCGGAAGCCAATTTATGGCTAAAGGTGGCGCAACTTATTTGTGTATAAGATACACTTAGATTGTGCAATTTAATTAATGATATTACCTATTATTAATATTAGATATTAATAAAATAAAATAATATAGATATATAATCTATACATGCGTGTGTGCATAAATGCAAATTGGATTTGCATGCATGCAAGTATGCATGTATAGGCCTGTAAACGAGCCGAACCCTGGCAGGGTTCGGCTCGGCTCGGTTTTTTCGAACCCTAGGTTTGGCTCGGCTCGAAATTGCCGAGCCTTAGCTTTTCATTATTCGGCTCGGGTTCGACCTGGTATATGGGGAAAAAAGCTCGGTTCGGTTCGGCTCGAACATGTCGAACCATTCGAACATGTTCGGCTCGAATGGTTTTTAAAAAAATCAGAATTTTGTGATACCATTGGTATCATATTCATACCAATATATTATTATGAATTATGATATATATATTGATATCATATTAGGGGGAAAAAAAATTAACATACAAAGAGTCCAAATTAACAAGTCCAACAATATTGTCCAAATTACAAAAACCAATAAACCATACATAATGTTAAACTTAAAAGTCCAAAGTCCAACATAATACATTATTTATTACAAACATGTTATCAAATGTTCAAAGAGTCCAACTTAAAAGTCCAAAGTCCAAAGATACAAACATGTTATCAAAATTCAAAAGATTAGAGAATCCAAAAACTAGGTAAACAACATATCATGTTCTCCTTGCCTTTTTTGGCTTTTCTTGGAGTTGCTTGGTGGTTTGATAATGATGAAGGTGCTAGGAAGGTTAGCTTTGGATTGATTCCTTGTGGATGATGTTGATGTTGTGTTGACAACCTGAGACTGAGACTGAGAGAGGCTACTTTCTACAACATGTAGTACTGTTTAAGATGTAAACAAGTTAAACAACATAAACTGAAATGGAATGAATTATGGAAGACATTATTATTACCAAAATGTAATATTATTTACCACATACCAAAGATCATTAGGATCTTTCATATCATACTCGTTTTCATATTCCAACTCAATAGGATCATCATTCCCCTGTAAAAAAGAAACAAACATTAATAACTTCACAACATTAGTTAAGAACTTAAAAAATTTAAAAAACAAATTTAATGTAATTTAGGTATATACCTGATCTTTCAATGATCTAATTCCATAAGCTTCCTTTATCCAATCTCCAGCACAAAGTAAAACCTCAACTGTATCTCTTCTCATAGAAGCTCTTCTTTTATCAATAACTCTTCCACCCGCACTAAAAGTAGATTCTGAAGCAACAGTTGTAATTGGGATAGACAAAATATCCATTGCCATTTTGGATAACACTTTGTATTTCCCCTCATTCCCTTTCCACCAAGCAAGGGCATCAAAATTGGCAACATTTGGATAACAAGCTTCATCATAATACAGTTCAAGATCTGATTTCTCCTTCCCCTTAGTTTGCATTTTCATCATAAACTCATCAAACTTTCTTTTACCAACTGTGGAAGAGGGAGGTTTCTTGCAAGTTGCACTATAGGAGGATTCTGGTCCTTTTGCTTTCCCATCACCATACAACTTAACATACTCATCAAATAGTTCATTGAATTTACCCAAAACAGTGTTTACTTTCTCCTCATAATCAACAGGGTACATTGATTTAAAAGCAAAGTTGATCATCTCCTTCTTATATCTAGGATCCAGAATTGAGCCAAAACTAAGCAAAAAATCACACTCATCCCAGTACTTATCATACTTGAAAGCCATTCTTTCAGCCATTCTTTGCATATGTTTCTTATTAGAGGGATCTAAGTTATCTAACTGCTCATTGATCAATTCCTTAATTCTAGATAACTCTAAAAGAAACAAATTAACTGTTGGATAATTGCTTCCAGAAATAAGGTTAGTAACATCCAAAAACACCTCAAGAAAGTCACACACTTCACTAACCTCGTACCAATCATAATCAGAAGGGCAATAGCTCAATGCAAAAGATTCATCATCCTCCCCAAACTTAGTAAAACACTGTCGGTACTTATAAGCAGTAGACAACATCACATAAGTAGAATTCCACCTAGTGTTATTGTCTAATACTAACTTATTCGGAGGCAACTTCAAATTCATCCTATGTTCATTGAAAGATGAAAGTCTATTTTCTGAGCCAAACAGGTATTTCACTCCATCTCTAACCTTTTCAGTGACTTTCTCAATCTCTTTCAAACCGTCCCTAACCAACAGATTAATGATGTGTGCACAACATCTAACATGAAAAAGTTTACCACCCAACACAAGATTTGACAACAAAGCATAATCCTTTTTCAGAATAGAAATACACACATCATTTGCAGAAGCATTGTCAACGGTCACAGAAGCAACTTTCTCACTAATTCCAAAAAGATTACAAACCCTATGTACTTCTTTAGCCAATGCAGCTCCATTATGAGGTGGAGGTACATTGACAAAAGAAAGTACCCTCTTCTGCAAATTCCAATTTCTATCAATGTAATGGATCAGAATCACCATGTAGCCTATCCTCTCGCACCCTGCACCACCAACAATCAAAGAGTTAAACCAACTCTATTCACTTTCCCCAAAACCCCTTCATCTTTTCCTTTTCAGTTTCATACACATTGAAGCACTCTTTTCTAACCATGTACCTAGTGATTTTCCTATAGTATGGAGTATAGGCTTTCAAGAACTCATTAAACACCTTATGCTCAACAATGCTAAAAGGTTACTCATGAGCTAAAACCATATGTGCAAATTAGCAATTTAACTTTCTCAAAATTAAAGGTAAAAGTACCTATAGAACTTTCACCTTCGATATGCCTTTGAGTTGAGTTTGAATGCAATGGGAACCATCAACAATGCACCTCTTTCGCCAAAATTGGTTTCGAAAATATGTCTCTCTGAATGGACAAGAATCCTTCAAGTGCCTCATAAGATGGCTTGTAGTCCCACCTGGATCGATGGGATAGTATTTTCTTGCAATGCTTGCATCTGTTCTTTCTAACACCACCAGGAGCTGTCACTGACTCCATATGATCCCAAACCATAGATCTTGTTCCTTGATCAACAGATACACTATCTTCATTAACTCCCTCTCCCTCGGTCCCCTGAACAGAACCTGAGTTTCCATCTTTGTCAGTCTCTAAATCCTCATCCCCCGTTATTTCAATATCAACATCATTACTAGGAATCGGAGGGGTATCTGAAGAATCAACAAAAGAATGATTCATCATCACTTTTTCAAACAGATGAAACAACAACAACAAAAAAGCAAACTTTTTAAATACAATTGTAAAAATGTTTCAAATCCAGTTTTAAAAATGTTACAAATCCAGTTTTACAAATTATTTATGTATCCTGTATGAAATTCCAACATCAAACCCTTAAGATTTCCATACATGAATGTTGATTGTGCTTATACAGAGTATACAGTATACTATACACACAATGATACACACGCTGACAGCCCTCCCCAAATCGGGTTTAAAAAAAATAAAATTTGGCAAACGAAAATTTGAGTTTGAACATGAAAGTGATGATTGATGAAAATCGAAAATTGGGGGTTTGGATTTAGATTTACTGACATTGGACGATTCTTTGAATCAAATTTCTAACATACTTATTCAACCATTTTTACTTTACAATTTTTTTAACCACATGCATATTGCACCTATAACCACCAAACTTTGTGATGAGGATGCTAGGACCGCCTTCTAAGATAGAAATAGAGCCAGTTGTATCCAACTATAATTTCATAAATACCTTTCTCCATAGTATAGGATCCTTTCTTTCTTTTGGTGAAAGAAGATAATCCCTTAACCACGATGCAACAACCCAGGGCTCTCTCTCACCATTTGTACTTCTTGAGGTCAAGGCACTCTCTTCAAGCAAGCCGACACACACACAAAGACAAAACATTCAAATATCATGGTAAAAATGAGAACTTAATGCATTTCAATGAACCCAGTTTTATTTAATTAATAGCATATATGTGCAATTCTTAAAGCACACATTCAAATATCATGTTTGTTTTACATATTTACTTTACTTAAATGTACACATGAGGGTTTCATAATCAACTAATCAAGACAAAACTCCCAAACCCTATCTCCAACATCTTGACATGCACAAATTGCAAAAAAAAAAAGTAGACACCAATGCTGGAAAAAAATTATTTCAAAATAGCTAGGCTCATTTTAAGGTGGACCATACATAAAATAGATCATAAACCGTCATCACATTTGTGGTTATGGAAACCAAAATTATATCCGCGAATCAGAAACATCTATGTTCGGTTTCTTAATACTAACCAACATTATACTGCTCAGATGATTGTGGATGATTGTGGTATGGATAAATACCGTATTTTATTTACACTTCTTGCATAAATAAAATTGTTGTCATTTGTTTATAGCACTGCACCAGTACCTATAACATGGCTGGGTAACACATTGGAGGAATTTGCATTATAGTGCTTTTTGTGTGTTTTCTTTAATATAGATTTTTTTTAGCTTTGTTATTTCTTTGAAAAACAATTGTATTCATCTTCCTCCTATGGCTATGAACTTCTGTTTCCATAGAAAATTAGTATATTGCAAGACTAGCACAAGCATTGGCATATTGTCAAGAGAAGGACGTGATCCGCAGTCCACAGAGATATCAAGCCAGAGAATTTCCATGTCAAAACAGAGACTTTTAGCTAAAATCGACTTAGCAAAATAATTTCCATGTCAAAACAGAGATATCTCACGCATTCAAGAAGTATAAGAAAGTGATTCTACATGTTTGGCACCAAATCGAAAGCAATATAAGGAAACAAACAATTCATCAGACAGAACAAAAGTAAAACCATTGATTCATATCATACCTTCCCCTTAAGGAGGCGAGAATGCTACTGCGAGTCTGCGGCTACTAGTGCTCGGGTCGGGCTCGGTTGATGAATGCTACGGTTGGAGGTTTGAGGTTGAGGGATGGAGGGACTAGGGAGTAGGGAGGACTGAGGACGAGGAGGAAGCCACCACTCACCAGCCAGGAAAGCGCAGAGAGCCAGAGAGGCAGAGACGGCTCAGACGGGGGAGGGGAGGAGAGAAACGGCGGGGCTGGGAAGGGGATTAGGGTTTTCTTTTTAAGAATGACAATTGAGTCAATGCCTAAAAATATATATATATATATATATATATATATATATATATATATATATATATATATATATATATATATATATATATATGAATGATATCCGAGCCGAACATGTTCGGCTCGACCACCGAATATCTAATTTGTAAGGTTCGGCTCGAATTTCGAACCCACGGACCGAGCCCGAATCGAGCTTTTTCGAGCCGAATACTCCGAATCTAATCGAATACTTAGGTTCATTTACAGCCCTATGCGTGTATATATATATATATGATATTAATAGATTTATTTGTGTAATATATATGTGATATATACACATGTGTAAATTGATTTATGGTAATAAAATAAAGATAGTCAATATTAGATATTGACAATATCTTGGAATATTCAATATAAGATATTGACAATATCCTAGATTTATTTAATATGAGATATTATAATAAATGAGATAAATCAATCAATTATATTTTCCTTATTTTATTGGGAAAAGGTTTTCTTCCTTTCTACTCTACTTGGGGCGCCACTTCTACTATAAATAAGAGGTGGGTGTCAAGCTCTTTGGTACAACACAATTCCAAGAACTAATTGTTCTTGTGTAAAATAGAGTGCATCCTATAGAGAGTTGGAGAGAGGGGAAAAAGGCCGGTCTAGCAACCGGAGTTTTCCAATAGCAATCCATGATGGGATTCCGCAGTCGCTCGTGTGGACTAGCGGTAGAGGCCGAACACTTGGGCGGCTCTATGCAGAACTACTCTCCTTAGACGGTCAAAGCGTCGATCTTATAGATCAACCAAGGTAACCACCGTCTACTGCTTGTTTGTTTATTGCTTAAACGAAGTCGATCCTGGTTAAAAGAAAATAAAATTTTAAATTCCGCTGCGTTCCCGCGTAGATTTCCTAACAGTGGTAGCAGAGCGAGCTTCGAGCTTAAGCAATAAGCATGTTAATTTGCGTAGTTAATTTTATCGTTTAAATCACGTAATTAAAAGATGAAATATTTTTTATTCACAAAAGTTATACATGAAAAGAAAAAAAAAAGGTAGATCGGGTGGTGCTCGGCCGACTGGCGGCGGCACCACCACCGGCGGCGGCTGGTCGGCGGCGGCGGCGGCAACTAGGCGCGCCGCCGGCAAATGGTTGACCGTCAATCTTTGGCGGATCTCCAAATTTTTGTTTTGTGTATTTTGTGATTCAATATGGTTCATAGTTGTGATTGGTAATTCGTCTTTTGTTTAGTTGTGTCATGTGGCTAACCAATGGTACAAATAGTTTGGGCCATTAGGATGCCACATGGCATTAAAATAATAATGGTCTTTCCAAACTTTGTTTGGAATAGGCTCAGCCCCCTTCCAAATATTTGATTTGGGAAAGGCGCAAATCTAAGCCACTTCCAAAATTTTGATTTTGGAAAGTGGCCAGCCTAAACTAAAATTATTTGGCCTTTCCAAATATTTGATTTGGAATAGCCTGCGCCTTTCCAAGTATTTGATTTGTAAAGGCTGGCCTGGCCACTTCTAAAATTTTGATTTTGGAAAGTGGCGAGGCTAAGCCAAATTTGGTATAGAAACTGAAAGGCATCCTTTTGATTGCGAATCACAAGGAAAGAAACAAAAGAGAAATAATTTTAATTTTGATTTATTTTTGGAATAGTTCTAATTAATTAAAATTAAAATTAAAATCGGTTTAAAATTAATCGTTAATTTTATTTCGATTAAAATCATTTAATTAATTAAATGTTAATTAGTTAATTGATTGGATAAAATTATTTAATAGATTAAATGTTAATTGATTAATTAAGCGCAAGTAGTTAAATTTTAATTTTATCTTTTTCATAAGATTTTATTGTATGCATTAGATATAGTAGATATAATATGATTATATGGACTCCGATTGATCATGGACTCAATCGATAGGATAGATGTGAATGATTTAATTTTTCTGTTGGTTTAAAAATTGTCCTAGGCCGTTATGAAGAACGTGACCAAGTTTATTTCGCATTTATCCCATTCCCGTTGACTCCCCAAAGTGCGCGGTGGTGTATTTATTTTATTAGATAGAATTAAATGTAACAAGAATGGAGCGTAAGATGGAGACCAAAGAAAGAAGAATAAAGATCCCATTGGAGAATGGCGCGCATTAAAGATCCTATTGGCGGTTGCAAATTACCCTTAGATTGTGACCAGCGGTTTCGTCGGGCTTGTATTCGAAACCGCACCTAGGAAAAGTCCATGATCATACCGGTTACTTTACGCATTTATTTATTTTGTGCTTGTATTTATTTTATATGATACGATAGATGCATGACTAGGCACGATCTAGATGAATGTGTAGGATGTATGTCTATAGAGATAGATATATTTGATGAAACCGCAATTAAAAATTAATTAAGTGAATTAATTTACATAAATACTTCCACAACAAAAATCAAGTCGAAAAATTGTCTCCCAATATTGTAGCGACGGTGAAGAGCCTTTGTTCGGATCCAACTGATCGGCCCTCGTCGGGAGTTGACCTACCACGGGTATATCGTCATTATTGAGATATGATCGTATGAGATCTCGCGAATATTGGGTTATGACTTGACTAGAGTATTGCGGTGATTGGCCCTCGTCAGGACCGTCTTATTCTAGAGGCAAGGGGTTGACTACCACATAAAGATGTGAATTGTCAAAGAGTTGACTAGTCAACCACCAAGAGTCATATAGAGATGTGATTGGTAAGAGTTACATACCTTTCGAATTATTCCGGTTGATCGGCCCTCGTCGGGAATCGGGGAAACCAGATGGGATCTTGTCCACTAAAGAATTTTGAAAGATTCTTGAAAGTCAATTGTGAGTAGTTGACTAGTGGGAGCAAAATCATAAATCAAAAGACCATTTTTGATTTTGCGTGCATAAACAAAAACACTCTTTTATTTTCATTTTTATGTTGTAGTTTTAGCAAACTTTTATATTTATGTTTTTCTCGATTAGTAAAACCAAATTTTGACTGTTTGAGAAACGTTCTAAAGAATGGTTAAGTAAATTTTAATCCTTTTAAAATAAGCAATGACACGAGCAATCCCGTTATAGTAGTTAGAGACAAGGAGACCACATAATTGATGCAGTGCTCCAAGACTTTAATTTTTAATGAAAACGGTAGCTCATGACATTGGATACGATCCAATATGATCATTCAGTCATATGATGACAATTAATTCAAACGTTGGATAAGAATGACCACATCTAATTTTGGAAAGGTTGTTTTCAAAATTGTAAGATTTAAGTATCGACTTAGTTCTATCATTGCTTAAAAGTTAATTAAATAGTTAATGTTTTAAATACGATTTAAAAGGTTAAATAAACTATTTAAATAAACATTAGATTTTCTTTATGAAATGAAATCAAAGACATAGCTGTTGTGATTTTTCTTAAGTCTTATGAAGAATACACTAAGAAATATTTACAAGTGCCTGAAGGATTAAAAAGGAAATTTAGGGCACATGCTTAAATAGAGAACTTATTGAAGTTTCTATTCTAGGCAAGTGAGTTGAGATAAATCTATCTAAGTTCAAGTTAACTCTTAGATATATGATATCTTACGAATGTGATTAAGTTAGAAAGATTAAATACAGATATGGAAGGTTAAACAAATGTTGTAACACTTACCATATTCTGGATCTAGTAAACTGATAAGGAACTAAATAAATGTTATTATGTTCCGGTTCTTATGAAGAACATGCTTTCAATTATTTGTTAGGATTTAGTAGACATATTCAATTGTAAAGAATAAATGTTATTCCGATAAAGTTGGAAGGTCACTGAATCTAACATACTAGATTGATGTCACTATATATATAGTTGATATATGTGATGAGATCTCAACTAAATATTTGTATGGTCATATCCTTAATATTTGTGGTTGTTCTGACATAGTCTCTCCGGAAGAGAAGCGTGTAATTAAACGTCATTCTGATGATGTTGAACCATATGATTATGAATCATGTGGGTTAAACGTATCTTATCCAAAGAGGACTAAAATACCCTTTTATGAAAAGGTTATAAATTCTAGAAAAATTGTCTAAAGCCTAAACATACCGATGTTTGTTGGCTTGTGACAATTAATGCCACAAATAATTGTTTGTTAATCTCTATGACTATTTTTAGAAATAGTCAAGTGTACTCAATAAAATGCATAATTCGAAAGCCCAAAAGTTCGAGCCGATCTAATATGAGATTGATAAGCTACTTAGGAATTAATCTTCAATTGGATTGAAGTAATTAATACACTGGCGGGTGTTTCGAGTCGTCGCGAAAGGGAATAAGATTCTTCCTTGAAGAATACCATCTTTGGGATACGCAATTGGATTGTGTTCCCAAAATGGAAACAACGCTTTATATGATAAAGGTGTGACGCAAGCCATGCGAAGTATCCCTTACCCGCTTTCGATATAGTGCCTTTATACTTAACCGAGTTCCAAAGATAAAGGTTGAATAAATTCCATATTAGATATGGAAGAGGATAATGTCGAATCTATCTTAACCGATGATTTGAAGTTGTCATAAGCAGAGTCGAAAGGCTTGGAGCCTAATACGACATATGCGACTTTGTGGAATGTCTTAGCTAGCATGCTAGATATTATTTACTTATCCATGAGCAAAATGTTTGTCTCCAAACATGCATCTTCTGAGGAAGTGTTTATTCCAAAAGAAACAGTGGGAGTAGGTTTAGATCTCAAAGGTAGTTTGAGAACCACAAAGAGATATTCAACCAAAGGAACGTGAGCGAGACGCCACATAGCGATAAGGTGTAGAACAACGCTCAAAGGCACACAAAAGTTCTCAGAAGTTCAGGATAACCTCAAGCCTCGAAAAGGCTACCGGTATGTTCATCTTGAAGAATGAATATCTCACGACTAATGAAAGAATGTTTGAAAGGCAAGATTGAGAGATATGGCCAGGAGCCATAATATCCGAATAAGAATTCCATCGATGACAAACCAAAGTTATGAACCTAGTCTGCCTTACCCAAGGGAGTGTCCTCGAAAGGTGACATGGGATAGTAATATGATTACCCTATAAGGCTATAGTGACGGCTGAAGGGTATGAGGTGTAAACCTTGTAATTACCTTTATGCTGCCAGCTGAGCCCAGTTCTATTCAGATGATACTTGTTATAACTTTGTATCATGACTATATGATAGTGTTGAAGACGTTGGGCAGACAGCTCGATGTTCATAGACGATAACATGATATGTAAGCCCACGAGATCCATTTATGGACTCAAACAAGTTTCTCTAGACAATTTCTTTGTTTGACAATCAAAGGAGTTTGACTTAGTCAAAAGAAGGATATGCCCAATGTGCAAGATGGATAGTGGGAGTGTGTTACGATTTTTGAGTAAGGTATTAGATATCTCTCTCAAGAATTGTCACCCCATATTACAGTCAATTAATGTTTGGTAGTTCAAGGTCTTTACGAAAGCACTTGGATTAGCAGTTCTTATTTTAAAAATGAGAATCTATAGTGATAGATTTAACTGCTGTTAGATTATTGTTTACCTATATAGATGTGATGCTAAAAGAAGTTTAGCATAGATCGCAAGATCTATCTATGTTAGGACGTTGGTCCTAAAGATAAGGTGAAAGATGATGCTTATGGAAGGTTTCCTTCGCTCCTGCGATAGGAACCATCATAAGAATAATGCCGGATGTTCATGGTCCATGAATAGTCATGAGCAAGTATGAAAGTATATCTGGTGAATGTCGAGGATATCCTTAAACAAGTTAAGGAAAGTTTCCTAGTTTATTGAAACTTGGAATTAAATAAACGTAGTTATACAGACGTATATCCTGAGTCTTATGAAGGCGAGTGGGAGCTACAGTATGGGTTTGCAGTCACTTTAAATAAGTGATACAGTGAGCTGGAAATGTTCATAGCGATGGGTCACTGTAAATTCTACAACTTAGCCAAAACACAGTAGTGCCTTAGAGGCGCGGCGAGCAAAGATATGGGATCTGTAGAGGTTCATTCATGAACCTTGTATGGTTCTTCCACCTTTCTATATAGGTTGATAAAGTAAGTGGATTCATTGCTTGAAGCAAGGACCAGGGTCTCGTCAGAGATTCATGTGTGTGTTGAGGCGGTTCCTTTGACTTGGTCATTTGGAACATGATATGAAGATAGTATGAGTCCCCATGGATAGCGATCCGTTTACGGCTAGGACTAGTTGCGAGTATTGCATGAGATTCTTGTGTTTCAACTTGGTCTTGTGTGTGCGAGTGATTGGTTTTAGGCCAAGTGGGAGATTGTTGAAATAGTGTCCTAAACCCAATCGGGTTGGACCGGATCCGACCGGGTCGGATCATTTCTACTATTTCTTTATGTTTGTACATATATTAAATGGCTTTTCTGTTGTCATATATATGTTCTTTTAAAGAACCAATTATGAATTGTTATATGATAACGTCCTTAGTATTAAACTGTGATAGAGAAACCATGATAGGCGATTATGGTTGATGAGATCTCTAATCACTTTAATAAGTTTGATACTTAAATGTCTCTAGGCTGATGTACTATTAAACAGGGCATTGATAGTATAAATAGACTAGCACGTATTGGATGTCTTCTGTCTTTAAGGGCAGGGATAGATCTCGTCTATCGAAGTGTAGAGACACTTGGGTATGCGTGGGCGTGACGGTATTAGAATCGTATGTTAGGGTGACCCACTTACACGGATAAGTGTCACACTATGTGGCGGTTGTGTAATTATCCTTAAGACCGGAGTCTTCATGGCATCACGGTGTGGATTGTCATGCTTTGACACTATTGAGGTTTCCACAGCCACGGGCGATCATGCGGTAGTGATTGGGTATGATCTTCAAGCATCGCGGAGTATACATGATTGGTCGTCCGGGAATCGCGATCCTATGATTGGGATCGAATATCCGAAATGGCCTTCTTATAAGGAATGTCTTACTCTCGTGAATCTTTGCAAAGTGGGAGTAAATGAGTTACTTGAGAGAGCTTGATGTCCAGATTATAAGATACGGTCGTTGATGTTTTGACACTCGACTAACGACCGTATGGATATTATTACAGCGATAGGATTGTAAGTTACACGGTAACCGTTTCACATGAAAGGTAGTAGTCATTGCATTTGACTCTTCCGATGATTGGGGGTCACGGTGTGTTTCTAGACGCTATCCCGTGATCGTTAGGCATGAAGGGCATTTTAAGTAATTTGCACTTTGTGTCTACGGCCAACATATTCGGAAGCCTATCGGTCACACACATAAGAACATCTAGCCGGATTAAAATGTGGTTATAGTTGATAACCAAATAAGGAAAGAATTTATCTCGAGACTATAAATGTTATAGTGGTAAATTAATATGGTGGTATTTATTTATTATGAATAAATTAAATACAAGATATTAATTATATTAATTAAAGAATATTCCGGAAGCCAATTTATGGCTAAAGGTGGCGCAACTTATTTGTGTATAAGATACATTTGGATTGTGCAATTTAATTAATGATATTACCTATTATTAATATTAGATATTAATAAAATAAAATAATATAGATATATTATCTATACATGCGTGTGTGCATAAATGCAAATTGGATTTGCATGCATGCAAGTATGCGTGTATATATATATATATATATATGATATTAATAGATTTATTTGTGTAATATATATGTGATATATACACATGTGTAAATTGATTTATGGTAATAAAATAAAGATAGTCAATATTAGATATTGACAATATCTTGGAATATTCAATATAAGATATTGACAATATCCTAGATTTATTTAATATGAGATATTATAATAAATGAGATAAATCAATCAATTATATTTTCCTTATTTTATTGGGAAAAGGTTTTCTTCCTTTCTACTCTACTTGGGCGCCCACTTCTACTATAAATAAGAGGTGGGTGTCAAGCTCTTTAGTACAACACAATTCCAAGAACTAATAGTTCTTGTGTAAAATAGAGAGAGCATCCTATGTAGAGAGTTGGAGAGAGGGGAAAAAGGCCGGTCTAGCAACCTGAGTTTTCCAATAGCAATCCATGATGGGATTCCGGTAGGTCGCTCGTGTGTGGACTAGCGGTGAGAGGCCGAACACTTGGGCGGCTCTATGCGAGAACTACTCTCCTTAGACGGTCAAAGCGTCGATCTTATAGATCAACCAAGGTAACCACCGTCATCGCTTGTTTGTTTATTGCTTAAACGAAGTCGATCCTGGTTAAAAGGAAATAAAATTTTAAATTCATTGCGTTCCCGCGTAGATTTCCTAACACCCTCACTATGATTACGGCCAAGGCCATTTGTGCATCTACCCAATATACTATGGTCTTATAGAACCACACCAAATTCGGCCACAGGAGAAACCCATTTCTCGTTAGCATATGGAAGCGAATCAGTCATTCCTGCTGAGATAGGACTTCCGTCCCCAAGATCCGAATTATACTCTAAGATGGATCAAGAGATTGAGCTTCGGCATGTGAAGGATGACCTAGAAGAAGTCAAGAGGTTGCCTTCATTAGGATGGCGAAGTACAAACAAAAAATCTCTCAATATTACAACTCCAAGGTGAAAAACTCATACTTCAACGAAGGCGATTTAGTGCTGAGAAAGAATGAGGTCAGCCGACAAGTACCCTAGGGTAAACTCGACCCAAACTGGGAAGCCCCTATAAGGTAGTAAAGGTGCACAACAAGGGTGCCTACCAACTAGCAAACTCAAGTGGAAGAACCATCCTTAAAAGCTGGAACTCTAGTAATTTATGCAGGTTTTATGTCTAGACAGGTTCTCAAATAGTCCTTAAACTTTAATTCTACTAATTTCGAATAAAGTGTATCTGATATTTGAACATATGAATAAATTTTTCTTCGTTTTTTATTTATGTGTTGTGCATACCTTTTTAAGTTTGCAGGACGAATTTAGTGAAAATTCACAACAACAAAAAAACAAATTTATGAAAGTCCGCAGGACGGACTCAGTCCAAAATCTATTAAGTCCGCAGGACAGACCAACTGAGCTCCGCAGGATGGACTCAGTACACAATCTATTATGTCCGCATGATGGAAAAACTGGAGTCCTGCAAGTCAGACTCAATAAAGTTTACAAAGGAAAAACTCACTAAGTCTGCAGGACAGACGTACTAGATACCGTAGGTCAGACTCAGTCTAAGATTTACTAACTCCACACGATGGACTTACTGAGTACTGCAGGTCAGACTCGGTCTAAAATTTACTAAGTCCGCAGGTCGGACTCAGTCTAAAATTTACTAAGTCCGCATGAAGGACTTACTGAGTACAGCAGATCGGACTCAGTCGAAAATTTACGAAGTCCGCAGGACGGAAAAAATGGAGTTCCGTAGGTCGGGGCTCAGTCTAAAATTTATTTGGTCCGCAGGAAGGACAAACTGAGTTCTGCAGGTCAAACTCAGTAAGTTAAGCAAAATGCGCACATTACAAGTCCTTAGGATGGACAAACCAAGCTTCGTCGGACGGACTCGGTACATAATCTATAAGCCCGTAGGACGGATGATTGGAGCTCCATAGGACGCACCTAGCCACACTTATTCAAGTCTACAGGACAGATGAAAAATTAGACTCTAAATAGCTATCGAGACAAGTATGCCATCCCAGAAAATTTAGGTATGCCATACTAGGGGGCAAGATGCCTCTAAAAGCCAAGTAAACGTAATGGCAGAAATAAACAAAATGTTGACAATAACGGGAAAAGAAAAGTTGTGGTAAATTTGCAGCAGGAACAAAGAGTTTGGTACTTACACAATTTGTTGGAAAAATTCAAAAAACTAAAACAAGAACAATAAGACATAGTTCAAGAAGCATCGAGGAGCTAAGTCATGAGTAGCACTAAGTGAGTGAATCGAGAGGTAGAGGTCCGAGCAACAGAGGTCGACTGCACCGGATTAGGATGATATTTCACCTTAACATCTTCTCCTTCCCGAAACTCCTTCAAATGGGTGGAATACACTGCATTTCCCCCATCTTGTAGAACTTCTGTTGGCTAAGGCATCAATAGAAAGCTCCGGAAAGTGAGCTTTAGCATCATCTACCCTAATGGTATAGCTACCTTGCATTATAGGAGCTGGGACCAAGTTCAGAGCTTGAAGGAACTCTAGGAAGCCTTGAAATCTTTAATGGCTTGGACAGAAGCCTCCCTAAGCTTATCTGGATAAGGCTGAAAAGAAATAACCAGCTCGGCCACCTCAGACTTAAGGTTTTTAATGCTCTCCTCCAGTCTGGTCTGTTTCTCCTCAAGTGTCTGGACGTCAGCAACGTGACCAGTCTTTAGAGCCTTCATCTCAGTGGATTTGTCCTTCAACTGGTTCTTCAACTCCTTGATCTTATCATCTTTAGCCTTAAGGCTTTTACTACGGTCAGAAACCGCTTTCTCCAGCTCATAGATATTTTATTTTAGCTGACTCTCGTTAGATCTAGATGCAGTCAGACGAGTGTATAGATCCTGACCCACCAGGGCACCCTGCGAAAAGCGTAAGTCAGAAAAGAGTTATACATTAAGGGGAAAGATAGAATAAAATATCAAGACTTACATATTGAATGGCCTTAAGACCAGCGGCAACCAGCTCCTACTCTAACATCAACAAGATTTCTTCCTACTAGTTGGCAGCAGGTCCTCTTCTCCTGTCACTCGCAACAACCAAATTTAAAGAAGGATCCTAGGTAGACTCAACCTGGACTCTCTTGTTTGACCTCCCCTCTGGGTCGACTTCAAGTAAGGGGCATCTGAAGTAGCCCCACCCATGGAAGCAGCGGCCTCAAAACACTTAAGGTTTGAAGTTTGGCCTAAGATTGGGTCCTGTAGGATAGCATCATCATCCAGCCCGGCCAATGCTTGGGCAGAGGTGGGGGTTAAGGAAGTACTCACAGCTCGGGTAGAAGGGATACAGAGATGATTTCTAGCTTGAGTCTTCGATGAGACGTTTAGTTCAGTCTGCTGCATCGATCCCTCTTCATCAGTGCACTTAAAAGATCAGAAAAGACATCTGAAGATGCTGGAAATCACCGGCTAATAAATCTAAGGGCTGTTTATCCTAGTGGCAATTTTTTCAAGGTTGAACCCTAAAAAAGAGATGAAACAGGGGGTGTTTCGTATGAGATTTAGACTCGACTTGAGAAATTGTAACTCAAGCTGCCTACATATACTGTAATTGTTCAAGAATCAAGTCTCTATAGTTACTAGTTACTTAGGGATTGTTTATATAGAGGGGCTTGTGCCCTAGGCCTGCATGGGCCGTGTCCTTGTTGGACTTTGATTTCGTGCTCCTTAAGGAATTGTATAATTATGATTTGATCCCCTTTATCATAGGAGATAATCTCGGTGACTTGTATATAGGATTTGAGCCTTTGTTGCTGAGGATACTTTCCATATTTATCTGATTATTTATGCACGTAAGAAATTTAGTCCGAGATAGACTTAGGCCGAGCTATAAGGTCCGAGTTGAGTCGGCTGATCTCTTGTACTTTGGCCGATCTGTGGAGGTCGGGGAGGATGGCCAAGCTAGGCTCAGCTCGGATTCTTGGAGCTTCTGGCCCTTAAGGTGGACTTTATCAGTCTTCATTTATTGTAGAATCACTGTGGGGATGACACGTGGTGAGGTGCTAATCAGACATTCGTCATGAGACCCCCAGATCCAGTTGATCTAATGAGGTTAGCTCGGATCTGTCCAGAATGCATCACAGATCGGTCATCTAGGCATATATTTTTTAACCTTGTTTGCCAGGTGGGATGACCGTTGTTATGACGTTTTCATAACTGTCCCGGGATTCGAGGCGTTGTTGGCCATTAACTTGAATTTGGACGGTTTTCGAGACTTGTTTGGGTCTTATAACCCCCGTCATACAATCATTTCTCACTACCGTTGCAATTAAATCAGAAGATTAAGGTTCGGCTTCTGATTGCTATTCTCCCACTTCCAATCTTCAAATTACTTTCGCAAGTAAGTTACTTATTTGCATCTATTGCTATTTACTTTCCGTTCATAGCCTATTTCTTGTTATTCACCTTAGTCAGCTTAATCGACCTCTATCGGAACCCTAGAAACCAAGATGGCCATTACCGGTATTGGGGGTTTAAAATTCATTCTCTCTGGTAGATTTGGATGAAATGTGTGAGCTGTATAGGATCAATAGAGAGAGATACGCACCCACGTTGCCCTCTGATCCCCACCTTTTCACATAAGACCCGCCAGAGGGGTTCTGTACTATTCATAAAGAGTACTTCGAGGTTGGCCTTAGGCTCTCTTTCTTCTTGGCTCTCCTTGCTGCACTTCATTATTACGAGCTTGGGCTCACCCAAATAGCCAAAAATGGTGTCAAGGCCATTGTTGGGTTTGCAATTTAGTGCCGGTTACTTAAAATCGAGTTTTTTGTGAAGTGGTTTAGGTATTTCCACCACCGTGTGGGGGTGAAGGACCACCCAGATCGGTATTACTTCTCTCGAAGAACTGGGCGTTTGAGTAACGTTCTTATTATCCCTAAGGGTGATACATCTCACATGCGGTGGAAGAAAATGTTCTTTTTCATCCGGCACGAAGATCATCCGGAATTAAGTCGATGGAACTCGGGGGAGTTAGATAAGGATGAACGCCTGAGCTTAACAAAAAGCTAGTGGAGAAGATCCACGAGTCAGGATACTCTATCGAGTGGAAAGATCTGTATGATGAGCTGATTAAGGCAGATCAGTTAGAAGATGTGGGGTCTATCCCTTACAAAGCCCTTAGTAAAGCTGAGCGGACTTCTTGTAGGTTTTTGCTCTGCACAGTTTGTGTTTTGCTCTTGCGTTTGTCTGTCTGGTTAACTAACAGTTGTTCTATTTTTGTTTGCAATGGCTGACTTTGCTTAACTGATTGCTGGTGCCAAGAATGAGGCTGAGATTAGCCAGGCTGGGCAGAGCTCTGTGAGGACGGTAAGTGTGGAGCCTCCTCCTACTCAGCCTTTGGGGGAAAATAAGGATATTGCCTCAATGGCACCCCATTCCTCCCAGTCTGTATTGGAGAAAGCTGATTTGACTACCCAGGATGCTTCTGACCTGGGAGGAGAAGATGGAGATGGTCTACATCTCCAAAAGAAGAGCAAATCTAGGATTTCTGATAACCCACATGAGAGGCCTACCAAGAAGGGCGAAACTGGTGTGCTCTATGATGGAGTTCAGGGGCGAGAAGGCCCAAAAGATGCTGCTTCTGATCAGGAGCATCTTTCCAAGGTGTCGGCTGAAGAGTTTTCCGTGGTTGGCTTAAAGTCCATGGCATTCGTAAGTTGTTTCCTCTTTCGGTTTTATGACTGTCAAATTATCATTTTCGATGTATGTTGTTTGCTTTGCTCAGGAAACTCCGGTCGGGCAGGAAGTTTTCTGAAGATTGAGAAAAGCTTCCGCAGTCATAGCTTATCAGAATAAAAAGTTGGCCGACCTGCGGGAGGGACAAACAAAGTTGAGGCGCTCCATGGAGTCTGGAAACAAGGAGATCAAGGCTCTCAATGATCAGCTTCAGGATAGGGAGGCCACGCTGAAGACCGTGGCGGATGAACTTACCGTGGAGAGGAGGGAGAGGGAGCGGGCTACGGCCAAGCTCCAAACAATATTGGTTGAGCTGGAGGCTACAGTTCCGGCTTGAGCTGCCGAGCCTGTCCAAGCATACAAGGCTTCAGAAGACTTTACTAATGTCTTGAAGGAGCTGCTCATACCCGTCCTAAATCATGGGTATACTCAGGGTGTGGATGATGACAGAGGTCAGTTTCCTGGTGTTGGTCCCTAGAAAAGGCTTTGGTTAAGTTTAGAGGGGGTGAATAAACTTAACACTTAAAACTTTTGGAGTTACCAAACTCGGCAATTCAAAGACTTCTTGATAGCTCAAGATTCTCAGCACACACTCGATGAGTCTGCGACTATTGACTTTACTGAATTTGTTGTAGCGGAATATATTTAAATTAAGCCTTATTACTTGTTAATAAAATATGATACCAAGTATTAGATACTCAGTGGTGTATGTGTGTGATTCAGTTGCTAGTTCAGTAGATTGATGTGCTAAATGTACTAATGCAGAATATAAATGTAGAAAGTAAGTAGGCAATTTTTATAGTGGTTCCAGGTGGTGTAATCCTGCAGTCTACTCTTCTCCTGTGATGTTGGAGGTAATTCACTAGAGATCTCTGAGGTAGCAATTACAAAAATCCCTAAGTTGCTTGTCCTTCACCAATAACTATGGCTTCATAAACTGAACACTTGGAATAGGTAGGATTGCTACTCCAAAGTCTTCCACTGGTCCTTGAAGGGTAGGATTGCCTCTTCACCAGCTCCACCACAAACAACAGTTCTTGACACCCAAAGATGCTTCACTGTCTTCAGCAGATTTCTTATAAAAGAAAGTTTGAATCAAGTAAGTGATTCAGCTTTCAGCAGCATGATCAGGATGATATGATCAGCATCTTGAGGTCTTCAAGTGTGTAAACTTGATGTAGCTTGATAACAGATTACACTTGAAGAGTTTGACTAGATCAGTAGCTTTATGTTCAGTAGGGTCAGCAGGGTGTTTTCTTGATAAGAATCTGAAGCTCATGATTATCTGTTGTTTTTCCTCAATTTTCATCACTTGTATCTGAATTAGGAGTCCTCTATTTATAGGTAGGAATCCTTGTGACTTATGTTTGAAATTCAAACATAGCCATTTCAGATTTGTCCCATCTTGACTTGCTTTATGTCCCTGTACATAGTACTGACACTGTCAGAGTGCTTTTTGACAGTTTTCAGTCTGTCCACCCTTTGACTTGTATCCATTGGATAAACCTCTGTTTCTTCCCAACATCCATTTAATCTTAACCATTGATTTTGTTGATAAACTCAGAAGTTGTTATATGTCCTTATCCTTGAATTTTTCCAATGTAACTTTTGAATAATTCGAAATATATATCAACAGGTTCCTGTGGGTATTAGTCTGCTGAAATACATATCAGTCAGCTGATCTAGAGTTGTGTTTATAAAACACTGCAGCTGACTTCTCTTATTTCTAACTTTTAACTATGAAGTTCGATTACACCATTTTGATCATAGCCAAGTTCCAATCACCACTTAATATTTGGAACTCAGACCTTATACACAAGGTATATGCAATCAGTTTAGGTCATCACAGACTTCCATAAATTCTGATTCCATATCCTTGACTTTAAATACTAAGTTTGATCCCTTAGCCTTCAATAACTGAGTTTGAGCCCTCAGACTTCAGTCTTCAGCGGGTTCCTAAACTCGTCTACTGACTCAGGTACCCTACTGATATAGACAGGTCTGCTGATGAAAGTCAGCTGACCATTTACAGTGCTTGTTTGATCAAATCCATACAAAGATCAAACTTTAATAAGCCTATACATTTGATCTAGACATATTTTTGCCTTTTCTCTATAACAGCTATTCTGGCACTCATCACTAAAACTTAGAATAAGTCCAACAATTTCCCCTTTTTGGTGATGATGCCAATACCCTCCTTACAGCAAAGCAAAAAGAGTAAAAACAAAAACAGAACAAATTCAGTCATTTCTCATTATAATCATATTTGTTCAAAAAGTATTACAGTCTAGATTCAGCAAAAAAATAAAGCAGATGTAAGTATGCTGATCTAGTTCCTTCTTTCTCTTTCTTGCCTCTCCTTCACTTGCTGCTCATGATATTCCCTTATATCTCTTACCATTTCTCTCATCCACTGATTTTCAATAAGGGAAAAATCAGTATGAGGATTCACTTCCTTCCACCATTTCCATGCCTCAGGTAGAGTAAGGTTGATCTGAGGTACTCTGAAGCCTAACCGCATGTATAACTCTTTGAATTCATTCAGTAAATCTTTAGGTGATTTAGTAGGTAGACTCCTTCCACCACCTCTACCACCTCTTCCCCCTCTGTGTGAAGATCTCAAGGCTTTAACTCTTGCTTCACAAAACTTAAGCCCCAAAAAGGAATTGAGTCCCTCATGGAAGCCCTTGTCATGGTAAGGTCTTCTCTTGTTGTAGTAAAGCTTCTTATATTCTTTGAAAATATCATCACTAAGTGGAAGTCTCTTGCTGCTCATGATATTCCCTTATATCTCTTACCATTTCTCTCATCCACTGATTTTCAATAAGGGAAAAATCAATATTGGGATTCACTTCCTTCCACCATTTCCATGCCTCAGGTAGAGTAAGGTTGATTTGATGTACTCTGAAGCCTAACCACATGTATAACTCTTTGAATTCATTCAGTGAATCTTAAGCTAATGTAGTAGGTAGACTCCTTCCACCACCTCTACCACCTCTTCCACCTCTGTGTGAAGATTTCAAGGCTTTAACTCTTGCTTCCCAAACTTAAGCCCCAAAAAGGAATTGAGTCCCTCGTGGAAGCCCTTGCCATGGTAAGGTCTTCTCTTGTTGTAGTAAAGCTTCTTATATTCTTTGAAAAGATCATCTGTAAGTGGAAGTCTGCCAGGTGCAGGTTCTCTGTATGCATTGGTGTCAGCTTCCCATCTCTTTTGTGCAAAAATCCTAGCAGCCTCTTTTACCACTGTTGTTTGGCTCTCTTCCCCCTTATTGACATCATCAACAAAACAGGACAGCAGGCCATGAACACTCTCATGTGTGATCACTAGATTATTCAGTTGACCTTTCATGATTTCAGTTCTAGTGTCAACTGCAGTGATCCTTCCTTCCATTGTTTGCTCCAGTAGATTGATCCTCTCAGTAAGCTTAGTATCCAATCCAGAAGGGTGAGATGTTCCTGCAGGTTTAGGCACATCAGGCTTTGGTGCCTCAACAAGTTTATCAAGTTTCTGGTGGATGGATGTAAACTGATCTTTCAGGAATTTATCCTTCAGTGTATTGCCCTGTTTAATTCCCTTTACATCTTGGGCAAGAGCATATTGAGTGGAGGTAATGTTGGAAGCAACATTTTCAGTAGTTCTTCCTCTATTTTCCACCAAGTTCAGCAAATCTTCAAATCTTTGTCCTTGTCTGTCAAGTTGAGTCCTTCATCTTGTGATATCATCTCTGACAGCCCTCAACTCATCCATCACCTGTGCTGGTACCCCACCAGCCATATGTCCAGCAGCTTCATCAGTAGGCTCTTCAACGCCAGATTGTGCCTCTCTCTCTCTGTGACAACCATGGCTCTACTCATGTCCCTTCCAGCAGGGGCAGGTCCTTCTTCAACCAGGATTGGATCTAGGGCAGGTTCCTCAAAGAGTGGTACAAATGCCTGTTGTGGTTCATCATGTATAGGTTCTTCCTTAGGCACTTGAAACTCTTCATCACTGTAATCATAGTCCAGCAGATGTTCATCCTCATCAATAACAACAGTCTGCTGACTATCTTTCCCTTCAGTGACCTTTCCTCCAATAGGCTCTACTACATCAGCATGTTCTTCAATAACAGCAGGGGTGTCCTCCAAACTCATAGTTAGTTCCAACCTTTGTCCAGGTGCTGTTTGATCCTCAGCAACCTATACCACATGTTCCAACCTTTGTTCAGGCACTGTTTGGTCCTCAGCAACCTGTACCACCTGTTTCAACCTTTGTTCAGGTGTTGTCTGATCCTCAGCAGCCTGAACCTCCTCAACAAGTAATGGTGATCCCTCAAATCCCATCACCATGTCCAATCTCTGTGCTACCACTGTTTGTTCCTCAATGATCAACACTCTCTGTACAAGAATTGCAGGGAATTCAGCCATATTTTCTTTTTGAAACTCTCCAACATTAGCAAACTTTCGTAGAGTATTAGCAGTTTTGAATAGAGTGTCCTGAGTATCAATCCATTCTTGATATTGAGCTGAATCCTCAGAACTGATATCAGGCTCACTATGATCAGTAACCTTCTACTCATCCAAATCTACAATCTGCTGATCATCAGTATGTTCAGCAGATTCTACAACAAAGAAAGTATCTGATATACCAACCAGCCTGTTGCCTCCAAGATTTATCCTATCATTTATTAATGCTTCCAGACCATCTATGGTTAAATCTTCCAAATCCTCATCCATTTGGCCAGTCTGCTGGCCCTCAGCAGATTTACTAGCATCAGTGAACTGTTCAGTTCTTGGTTCATTTAACATAGCAGTCCCACTGGCTTCTCCTTGATGTGGGGGATGACCATCATCAGAGTCAGATGATGATGAATCATTACTATCTGATCCATCTCTAGGATCCTTGAATTTGATACCTTCTTCCTTCTTTTGTTCATCAATGAGTTCCACCAGTCTTATTTCCAGCAAAGAAGTATCAACCAAATCAAGCAAAATTCTCCACTCCCAACCTTTCAAAAGCCCACTCCTCAAAGTCTATCATAGGGTCAGGTGTTGATTTCTGTTTCTTGTAATATCCAAACATCCATTGAAAGTAGTTGGCAACCAGCAGGAGTTTAGGATCAACATACCCTTCCTTCCTTTTCTTTTCTTTCCTTTCAAAGGGCATGGTTGGCTTTCTAGGAGCTGTTTGTCCACTTTGTTGACCTCTAAAAGTCCCAACAAGTAGATTCAGAGTTTCTTCAACGATGCTTCTAGGTCAGTAGGTTCTTCTGGTTGTACATTTGTACCTACCACCTCTATTTTCTCAACACTGGGTTCCCCCTGACTTACATGCTCATCAGCAGGGTTAGCAGCAACTGCTCTTCCCCCTGAACTATTGCAGAATTTGCAAGGTCTTGTACAGTTATATCAATATCCACAGCAGGTGCAGACTCAGTGGTCTGATGTGGTTCTTCAATAAGTTGCTCAACAACAACTTCTGTAGCTTTAGTAGGCTCAGCAGCCTTTGAAGGGGGGATTCTATAACTTCTTCAGTAGGTTGTTCAATAATGACCTCTCCAGTCTAAGTAGGTCTAACAATTTTCAAAGGCTCGGCTTCAATAGCCTTTTCTTCTTCTTCTTCTTCCCTTTGAGCCTCAAGAATCCTCAACTGTTTTCCTTTACCATGTTTCTTTTTCGTTGCTATTTCTTTCATCCTCTTGAAAGTTGCTCGATTCAACTTCAGCAGACTTTCCTCTTTCTTGTAATTTCAAAGAAGGTCACAACTTCAACTTCAATGGACCCTCAGTGAGACTCAATCCTCTCTACTGCCTTCTTCTTGTTTTCCTAGGCTGCAACATTTTTGTGATTTTTCTAGTGTCAGCAGCCTTCCTTTTTCTCAGCAACTTTCTTGGGTGCAGCAGTTATAACAACTTTCTTAACCTGCTCACTACCAGCACCATCATATCTATCATTATCACTTTTTGTGGCTTCAGCATCCACATCTTCATCATCATGCAAACTAGGGATGAGGTAGCCAATCTCCTTCTTGTATCTGGATTTGTTTATCTTCTCTGGTGCAACATCAGCAATACGCAAATGATTCAGTAGGGCCTGAATCATCAAACCCAAAGGTAAGGCCTTGGATTTCCTTGTCCCTTCTCTTTCATCAGTTATCACTTTCTTCATGTATTGGACAAAGAACCTAGCCCAATAAAACTTCATGCTTTTACATATGATGATCAGTAGATAAATCTTGGGTCCAGACAATGTGTCAAGGCTTCCACTCAATCCCAAGATGTTCTTTGCTATAATTTTGCTCAGCAGATTGTATTCCATCCCAATGTGTTTCACATTGATTCCCAGAGATGATTTGACAGCATCATTTGTCTTTATTCTTTCAACAAAATCCAATCTTGACAGCCCCATTTCCTCAGGATTAGTTGGAGCATTGTTTGTAGGTCCAAAACCAAAAGCTTCCCTCAGCAGGTTTGAGGAAACTTCAATCTCCTGGCCATTCACTGTTGTAGTAAGTGCCTCTCTGTTATCTCTTATCACAATGTTTCTCCAGAAGCTAACAACATTTGTGTAAGATATTCTTTCCAATCCGATATTGAGTACATCCCCCAATCCTTCAAACCTTCTAATTCTATGACTAATATTGATAGGTAATTCAGTTTTGTTAGCATCAACAACAAAGCCTCTCACACTTTGGCTTGTTCCGATATGAACATCATCCTTATCTGCCATTTTTGAAGAATAAGATGAAGAAGATAGCCTTCAAATCTGTGTTCACACGGTATGTATCCAGAGAAAATCAATCTGAAAATTTGTAAGTATCCTCTGTGTATATGTCTGTATATATAGCAGAGAGTTGTGGCTAGAAATTGTCAGAACACGTACTATAGCATTAACCACGATTAAATTTGGAATGACTGAGATCTTGACACGTGGTCCATAACTTATCCATAAAGAGTTGTAACCGTTAGATCGTGTAACTGCGGTTATGAAGATAAGATAAATATCCCGGTCTTTTGCTTTTTGACTTTGTTAAAGTTTGGCTGTAACGTATGCCACAGCAGACTTTGCTATCATTAGACTTGGCTCAGCAGTCTGCTGACATAATGTCTCAGCAGCCTGCTGACAAAGTCACTTTGCTGATCTTCAATTCCTTCTTGTTTTGTCCTACTGATAATACAAGATGAAGTTTAATACCAATGACTGATCTGTCAAGTGAGCTCACCCAACATGACAAAGACCAATCCCCTTGGCAACTTCATTTGCTCAATTGTCCAAACATAAATAAGTACATGGAATCGTTGATACCAATGACTAATCTGCTAAGTGAGCTCACCCAACATAGCAAAGACTAATCCTCTTGGTGAATTCCAGTACATTACTGATCATAGGTGTATCAGTCAACTTTTATAATTCCAAGTTTTGTCCCTAACTTAGCAAATCTTTCACTATCCAATGGTTTTGTGAAGATATCAGCAAGTTGATCTTCAGTAGGGATGTAAAGAACCACCACATCTTTCTTTTCAACATGATCTCTTATTAAATGATGTCTCACATCAATATGCTTGGTTCTTGAGTGCAAAACAGGATTTTCTGTGATTGCAATTGCACTTGTGTTGTCACACATTATGGGAATTTCTCTTTCTTCAATTCCATAATCCCTTAATTGCTGTCTTAGCCAAAGTATTTGTGCACAAAGAACTTCCAAAGAAGAATATATTCAACTTCACAGAAGGTTGATATTGAATTGCTTTCTTGCTAAACCAGAAACCAGTCTATTTCCCATCAACCGACAAGTTCCTGTGGCTTTTCTATCAATTTTGCATCCAAAGATAATCGAATCTGAGTAGGATATAACCTTGAAGCTTCCATCTTTTGAATACCAAATTCCTACATCCAAAATCTCTTTTAGATATTTGAGAACTCTTTTGATCAGCAGACTAAATGACTTTCTTTTGTTTAGATTGAAATCTTGCACAAACACCTACAAAGAAAGGATATATCAGTCTCATCGGCAAGAAGCATGCAGATCGCCTATCATCCTCTCAGTATAAGGTCTGATCAACATCTTTGCCTTCTTTGTCTTCATCCAATCTAATGTTCGTACTCATAGGAGTTGATACCTTGGTGCTATTTTCCATACCAAATTTCTTTAGTAGCTCCTTGGTATACTTGGTTTGATGAATGAAGATTCCATCTTACATTTGTTTGACTTGCAATCCTAAGAAGTAATTCATTTCACCCATCATACTCATTTGGAATTTATTTTTCATCAGATTAGCAAATTTCTCACATAGCAATTCATTTTCAGAACCAAAAATTATGTCATCAACATAAATCTGTACCAGTAGGGTGGTGTTTCCTTCATTGATTCTGAAAAGAGTCTTGTCAATGGTACCTTTGGCAAAACGATTGTCCACCAAGAATTGAGATAGGGTCTCATACCATGCTCTTGGTGCTTGTTTTAAACCATAAAGTGCTTTATTGAGTCTGTACACTTTATCTTCTTGATCTTTAACTTCAAAACCAGGAGGTTGCTGAACATAGACCTCCTTTACCAGAATGCCATTCAAAAATGCACTTTTGACATCCATCTGATATACCTTGAAGTTCTTATAAGCAGCATATGCCAAGAATAATCTTATAGCTTCCAATCTTGCAACAGGGGCATATGTTTCATCAAAATCTATTCCTTCTGCTTGAAAATAGCCTTTTGCTATGAGTCTGACCTTATTCCTCACAATGGTACCAGATTCATCCAATTTGTTTCCGTATACCCATTTTGTGCCAATTATATTTGCATGATTAGGCCTTTCCACTAGTGTCCAAACTTGATTTCTTTCAAATTCATTCAATTCTTCTTGCATAGCAATTATCCAATCTGGATATGATATTGCTTCTTCAACAACTTTAGGTTCCATTTGAGATAGAAAACATTTAAACATTGCTTCTAATTGTCTTCTAGTCCTCACACCTTGCTGTATATTGCCAATAACTTGCTCAGCAGGGTGATCCCTTAACCATTATGGATTTTGGTTAGATTGATTATTAGGAACATCATATTCAGTAGGGTCTCTTGTTTCTTGACAAGGGGTTCAAAGAGATCCTTGAACTACTTCATTGTTGCATCGATGAGTGTTACCAAGCAGGTGTTCAAGGAAAAGCGCAGTCATAAACCTTTAAGTCATTTATCCTTTCCAAAACATCAACACATTCTGGATTAGTGACTTGTTGATTCTCAGCAGGTTCTGATGCTTCATCTTCTATTCCAGTGAACTTAGGTTCATCAAATACAACATGTATTGTTTCTTCATGTTTCAGTGTCCTTTTGTTCAGTACCATGAATGCCTTGCTGACAGAAGAGTATCCCAAGAAGATTCCTTCATCTACTTTAGGTTGGAAGGTCTTCAATTGCTCCTTATGATTTAAAATAAAACATTTACTTCCAAATAGATGGAAGTAAGATATATTAGTGTTGGTCCCTTGAAAAGGCTTTGGTTAAGTTTAGAGGGGGGTGAATAAACTTAGCACTTAAAACTTTGGAGTTAACAAATTGCAACTTGACTGAAACTTGATGATACTTGATGAGTCTGATACCTCAGAATAGCTTGCGATAAACATGAGTCTACTCGATAGTTAAGTTTGCTTTCGTTAGTGCGGAATTATATCAAAATTAAGCCGTAATACTTGTTGTTAAATATGATACTAAGTATTAGATACTCAGTAGAGTATGTGTGTGATTTCAATTGCTAGATTCAGTAGGTTGATGTGGAAAAATAAACTAAGTGCAGAATGTAAATGCTGAAAGTAAATAGGCAGATTTTATAGTGGTTCCAGGTGATGTAATCCTGTCAGTCCACTCTTCTCCTGTGATGTTGGAGGAAATTCACTAGAGATCTTTGATGTAGCTTTTACAAAGATTCCTAAGTTGCTTGTCCTTCACCAATAACTATGGATTCACAAACTGGCCAGAAGCAGGTAGGATTGTCGCTCTCTGAGTCTTCCACTTGGTCCTTGAAGGGTAGGATTGCCTCTTCACCACTCCACCACAAACAACAGATCTTTCACACAACTGTGCTTCACTGTCTTCATTGAGTTCTTTATAAAATAAAGATTGAATCAAATAAATGATTGATTTGCGGCGACTTGATTAGGATGAAATAATCAGCAGCTTGTAGTCTACAAGTGTGTATGCTTGATATAGCTTGAATGTAGAAAACACTTGAAGAAATTCTCTGGATCAGTAGCTTTAAGTTCAGTAGGTTCAGCAGGGTGTTTTTCAGCTTAGTAAAATATCTCTTCAAAGTTTATCAATTTTTCATCAATCATCATCTTGTTTCTGAGTTGAAGGTCCTCTATTTATAGGTAGGAGTGCATGTGACTTGTATTTGAAATTCAAATGTAACCGTTCCTTGTTTTTGTCCCATCCGATTTGCCTTCATCACTATTCATAGGATCGACATTTGTCGTAATTCCTTTTTGTGATCTGATCATCCCACCCTTTGACTTATATCCAATGGTTAAAAATCAATCAACCCAACGTCTTTTGATCTCAAATTTTGATTTGTTTGATAAGTCGAGGTAGTAGTTGGGTGTCCTTATCCATGTAATATTCCAATAATCTTGAATTAATCGAGGTATATTATCGGCGAGTTCATCGATCTGTTTGAGATACCTATCGATCTATTTGAAACAAGAATTTGTCATGTATAAACTACAATGCAGCTGAATTCTTTTATCTAAATTTTATTTGTGAAGTTAGATTACACCTTTTTAAATTATAACCAAACATCATCCAACTTATGGAACTTAGACCTTCTTCACAAGGTATATGGAATCAGTTTAGGTCATCACAGACTTGCCTAAATTCTGATTTCATATCCTTGACTTAAATTACAAAGTTTGATACCTTAGCCTTCTATAACTGAGTTTGAGCCCTCAGCCTTCAGTCTTCAGCAGGTTCCTGACTAGTCTACTGACCTATCTACCCCTATCGATATTTGACCGATCTGGCGATATAAATCAAATTTGACCATTCTGATGCTTGTTTGATCAAACCTATTGATGTATTATTTTTATATGATTAATTATACGTGATTTTATTATGTTTTATCGACAAATTCTATGTAAAATATATGAAATTATGATATAATTGGTATGAAATGTTAGTCTTTATAGTTTAGTATAGTTAGTAGTAAAAGTTTGTAATTTATAGTATAAAGTCATAGTTTTTGCACCGTTTCAGTGACCGAGTGTCGTGTCTGCTTTACGCGGGTATTTTCTGCTTGTTTCTTTACGTAATCCTAAGATGAACTGAAATCCTAGTATCGACACTTTTGAAGTCAATTCAAGTCATTGGAAGGAAGTTATAAAGCGTCACTGATATAAGTCAAATGATCAAAAGGATAATTGTTTCTTAAATAAAAATCCTGAGTATCGATGGGAATGGCCCTTCAAAACGACATTTTCAGAAAAAGTGTTCTTCACGAAAGTTATAGATCTTCAAGTAAACGTTCCGATGCACTTTGATTCACGTTAAACGGACTTCTACAACTCAAGTTATGAAGCGTCACTAGTTCAAGTGATCAACTAGTGGAAATCCCGTAAAAGACTCGACATACGAATGGCTCATCAAAAAGACGTTATCTGAAAAAGTGTTCCTAATGAAAGTTGAAGATCTTCATATAAGCTTTCCAATGCAATTTAAATTATGAATATTGGAGGTCTACAACTTAAACAGTGATCAAGTGGCTAATCGATTTGGGTTAATAAAAATCCCGAAATAGCTTCGGAGGAACACGAGGTAATCAAGAAGGCGTTATCTAAAGAAGAGTTCTTCATGAAAGTTGTAGAGTTTCTCGAGACCTTAATTTTGACATTTCGTTTGCAATTTTTGGAGGTCTACAACTCAAGATACGAATTTTACAAGTTTTAATTGCATAATTATCATATCGAAGGATCCAGAATGTGATGAGTTGTTACACTCATTATGATTCCGGACCGTCCGTCGAATCGCCGGCCGGGCATACCTTTGCACTTTGCCTATATATAGAAGCTCATCACAGATCGATCGGGGTACCAAAATATATATATACATCCTATATATGTATATATATATATATATATATATATATATATATATATATATATATCCTTTCTAGTTTTTGTTTAATTTCGTAGTTGTAAATAAGGCCTTACGCCGTAATAATGTAATTTTAGTATCGTTATAATGCTCGGAAAATCTCGGAAGTTCGGTTTCTTTGAAGAAGTTGTAATGTCCGGAAAATACGATTTACGAATCAATCATTGCCGTGTTCGGGTAACTTTTAAAGTATTTATGTTTATGTTGTTTATTTTCATCTTTTTAGTCGTTGTAATGTTTTTAGGCTAAATATAATACTGGCCCAAGTTATGTAATCGGTTTTATTTCGATCTTTGCGTTAAAGAAATGTTGTTAAGTTAAAATGATTAAAATTGAGTTAATTGAATCTTTTTCTATTTTGATCGTATTTTTCGTATTGACGTATTTAATTGATCCGAGGAATTCATAATCTAATTATGAATTCGCGCCTGTAGTTAGGTTATGAACTCGTTAATAGAAAAACCGGAGGTAAAATTGGCGTGTGAATAACGTGACAACGGAATCCGATTTCTACCGGGGTAGATTTGTTTTGGGAGAAATGAATCTTATTATAATTTGTACTCGAGATCGTAATAATGTTAAATCATCAGTTTAATTGAAACTTAAACCGGAAAGTTGAATCGTCCGGCTTTGACAACCGGAGCCTTTTAAATAAAATTGACCGTTTGACGAACGGAGTGACTCCTTTTATCTAAAGGTAGATTTGTACTCGCACTGTTCGTAAAAACCGTAATAGATTGTGGACCTTGGGTGATGCAATGGACATATGACAATTTCATACGCTCGTGTGAGGAGGAATTGTTTACCTCAGGAGTGCACCGTTTCATTTACTCAATTGGACCTAAAATAAAAGGAGAGATCGAACACATTTCATTTAATCGAAAGATCGTATAAACCAATTATATAAGTTTTGGCCAGTTCTCTAAAATTATCTGTTTAATATTTTGGTATCTATATATATTTATATCTATATATATAAATTGCGGTTTATGCAGATCTATATATATTTATGTATTTATATATATCATGTTAGTATAGTTTTTAATTTTCGTATTTATTTTATGTTAACTAGAATAGTAGTGATACGTGTTATAAAATTGCGGTTTAGATCGAGTTAATAACAACTCTTTCTTTGTTTAACCACACGTAAAAGAAATTACCAAGTTCCCTGAGGATTCGACACTCTGACTCACCATACTAGCACTACAGTTTGACCCGATACACTGTCGGTTAAAGACTGGTTTAGCATTAGTAGAAAAGGGCCTGTCAGATTTCTGGCGCCGTTGCCGGGGAACGTCGCTAATTTCTTTTTTTTTGTGTCTATGGTTACTACTTGTATTAGCTCAAAATTCTCGAGAATAAGTCAACACTTTTCTTATCTCATTTCTATTTTATTTTTCGTTGGTACTCACCTTATAGGTAAGTTACCAATTTTTTTTTCTAATACTATTAATTTCGCGTTATTTTCTATTTTCGTTAGTTGATGACCCGAAGTGGTATGGCCCCACTCACTCCTTATAAGCCTGACATAAACACTTACGAAAGGCAGTTAAGAGTAGAGAGTAAACGCGGTCATACTAGTCAGGGAAATCCTGACCAAGAATCATCTTCAAACAGAAATACGAGAATGGCTGAAACTAGTGATGAAACAAATGAACAGAGGCTAGATCATGCTCCAGGGCATGGACAGAACCCTATTAACCCTAATAATAATAATAATAGAAATAATCAGAATCGGAACCAGAATAATCGTAATAACCCACCAAACCCGAGGCCTATCTGTGATCAAACCGTAAGAAGAAACCAGACTAATAATCCCATACTTTTACCTAATGAAGGAGCGAATAATTTCGAAAATAAGTCTCATCTTTTGGTTTAATTGGCGCGCAAGAGCCCAATTCCTAGGAGAGGATGATGAAGATCCACATCATCATCTCTATCTGCTTTGAAGAATCTGCGCAATACAAACCAAAAGTCAAGGTGCTCATAAGGAATTAACGAGGATGACTATGTTTCCTTTTTCTTTAAAAGGAAGAGCCCGAGATTGGTTTATGTCTCTTCCACACCACTCACTAACTAGTTGGGAGGATATTCAAACTGAATTTCTAAAACAATATTTCACTCCTGGACGAAATTTGGAATTAAAAGTCGAGGTTGCTAACTTTAGACAAGGATCTGAGGAAACTCTTGGGAATGCGTAGGAAAGGTTTAGAAAACTGTTAAGATCTTGTCCCGACCATGGTTATTCCTTAGATATGCAAATTCAACTTTTCTGTCGTAAATTAAGAAAAGATTCACGTGCTGATGTAGATCATGCATGTGGTGGTTCTTTAATGATGAGTGAAGCCCAAATAGTTTACGATGCTATAGAAAAGATTTCCAAAAATAACAGAATGTGGGAAACCGGTTCTAGCACTAGAAAAGTGGCCTTTGCAGGAGAATGTACGTCTAATACGGAAGTTCTAGAACACTTAGAAAATTTGAGTAGGAAATTTGATGGTTTACAACAGAATAAGAACCTAAGTTCAGGAAATAGTAAAACAAATGAATACTCAAGTCATGATAATGTGTCATTAAGGAGTGAAGAACCAACAGGATACTCAAGAGAGGAGGTGAGTTTTCTTCAGCAGCATAGGAATTTGAACAATGCATATTCAAACTCGTTTAATGCTATTAGAAGAGATCATCCTACTTATCGATGGTCTGAAAACCCTAGTAAGCAAGGACAACCACCATATCCAAATCCCCATATAGAATAATAATCAAATCTATCAAGAAAACACATCTAATCGAATTTACAGGTCATTACCTAGATCCTATCCTCAACATACCACTCAAAGTATACCAAGAACTCGTCGAGTTCAACTCAACATGCGTAAGGAGTTGAAAAATGGGAAAAAGCGATGGAAAATATGATGGGTGTAGTATCTACTCAAGCTAAGAATATGGAAACAATGATGACTTCTATTGGTTCGATCCACTAAAGATATGAGTACAATGAAAACATCTATGAGTGGACATGATACCGAATGAGAACGATAGAAGCCTCATTGAGGAATATGGAAGATCATTTGAGTAGGGAAGGTGAACGTAATAACAAAGAGACCCCAGAGGATTACCAAGTAACACCGAAAGAAACCCAAGAGAGGTAAATGTTGTAGTTATTAGAAGTAGGAAGCTCAATGGAAGCAATGGAGTTGAAAACTTTGGGAATAATGAAGTAGAAGATGACTTAGATGGTAAGAATGATCAAACTAAAGATAAATTTGAATTTATTGATGAGGAAGAAGAAATTATAGAAAATTTCTTAAAAGGTAATAAAAGTTCGGAACCTGAAAATGAAGGTGAAAAATGGGTAAAAATCCCTAGGATTTTGAAAGACCCTATGGATAAAGATTTAAGGACTTTATTCAAGGAACATGTTAGAATAGATGAAACTGGTAATAAGGATGAGAAACAGGAAGAACCGAAAGAGTCTGAAGTAGAGATTGATTCAGGGAACAATTTAAAGGAAAAAATTCAAGAACCTGAAACATGGCGACTAAGTAATACTCAAAGGTTTAAGGAAAAAGGAAAAGAGAAATTGACTAAGGAGCCAAAGGTTATAGATTTAGAATCTTTACCTTACCCTCCTAAAGATCAAATCAAAAAGGCAAAAATTGATAAGAAGTATGCTCGTTTCCTTGACACTTTTCGTCATCTTCATGTTAATATCCCTGTTATTGAAGCTCTGATTAATATACCTGCCTATGGAAAGTTTCTGAAAGATATACTATCAAATAAGAAAAAATTAGAGGAATATGAGAATATATGCCTAAATGAAGAATGTTCTGCAATTCTGCAGCATAAGTTACCACCTAAACTGAAAGATCCTGGAAGTTTTACGATTCCATGTGAAATTGGAGGATTTCTGTTTAAGAAGGTCTTATGTGATCTAGGAGCTAGTATAAATCTCATGTCTTATGAGGATTATAAAAAGCTAGGCATAGGAAAGCTTACTAAGACTGAAATGACTCTGCAAATGGCAGATAGATCGATTAAGTACCCTAAAGGGATTATTAAGGACGTATTGGTTAAAGTAGACAAATTCTATTTTCCAGTAGACTTTGTAGTTATGGAAATGGAAGAAGGTTATTCAGCACCTCTTATTCTAGGTCGTCCATTTCTAGCTACAGGAAGAACTTTAATCGATGTTCAGAAAGGAGAATTAATTACGAGAGTCAATAAAGATGAAGTTGCTTTCAAAATTTTCAAAGCTATGAACCATCCATATACATCACCAGAATCATGTTCTTTTATAGAAGATATTCATTCTGTCTATGATAATCAGTTACCAACTTTTGAAGACAGATTAGAAGAATGCTTAACTCTGTCTATCTATAAAGAAGATGAGGAAGACATTGAAATGAAAGAGATAATCCTTTCTCTAGATAAAGGAAGCTTTACTTTTAAGCCACCATGCCATAAGTATTTGGAGTTAGAACTAGAAGGACCGAGTTCTTAAATCGTCAATAGAAGATCCATGAAAGAATGCGGAATTGAAACCGTTACCTTTAAATCTGAAATATGCTTTTCTTGAAACTGATAATCTATTACCGATTATTATTTCATCAACTTTAACTGAGCAACAAGAAGATCAATTACTTAGAATGTTAAGAAAGCATAAGAAAGCTTTTGGATGGACAGTTGCCGATATTCGAGGTATTAGCCACGAGATTTGTGTTCATAAGATAATTACGAAAGAAGACGCTAAACCTTGTATTCAACATAACGCCGCCTCAACCGAATTTACGCTAATCGTTAAGAAAGAGGTGATTAAGCTATTAGAAATGGGAATAATCTTTCCTATATCGGATAGTGAATGGGTAAGTCCAACTCAAGTTGTACCAAAGAAAGGAGGTTTCACAAAGAAAGAGAATGATAAGAATGAATGGATTCCAACAAGGAAATTACAGGTTATCGAATGTGCATTGATTTTAGAAAGCTAAATGATCATACTAAGAAAGATCGTCATCCACTTCCATTCATAGTTCAAATGTTGGAGCGTGTAAGTGGTCATAAATATTCTTGTTTCTTAGATGGTTATTCGGGATATTTGAGATATTCATTGCAAAGCAGAGATAGGGAAAAGACTACTTTCACTTGTCCTTATGGAACTTTTGCGTATAAAAGAATGCCGTTTGGTTTATGTAATGCTCCTGCTACGTTTCAAAGATGTATGATGTCTATATTTGCTGATATGGTTGAGAAATTCTTAGAAATTTTTATGGATGACTTTAGTGTTTACGGAGATTCATTTGAAGTTTGTGTGTTACACTTAGAACGAGTGTTACAACGCTGTGAAGATACCAATTTAGTACTAAACTGGGAAAAATGTCATTTAATGGTATCAGAAGGGATTTTTTTAGGTCACAGAATCTCTGAAATAGGAATTGAAGTTGATAAAGCTAAAGTCGAAGTGATTGAAAAATTACCACCACCAGTTAATCTAAGAACTCTAAGAGGATTTCTTGGACATGCATGATTTTATAGGAGATTTATTGCAGATTTTTCGAAGATAGCAAAACCTCTAAGTCATTTGCTTGAAAAAGAAGTACCTTTTAAGTTTGATAGTAAATGTATGGAATCATTTAAGACCACAAAGCGAAGTTGATTCTCGCACCAAAGATTGGTAGCACCAGGTCGATTTGCCTTTGAGATTATGTGTGATGCAAGCGATTTAGTTGTAGGAGCTGTTTTAGGTCAAAGGTATAACAAAATTCTCAAAGCTATTTACTATGCATCCCACACATTAAACGCATTTCGACAATTATGCAACTACTGAAAAGAATCTGTGGTGTAATTTTTGCCTTAGATAAGTTTAGATCATATATTGTTGGTTCTAAGGTAATAATCTACACGAGACCATTCACTCAAGTATTTAATGAGTAAGAAGGATGCGAAACCACGTCTTCTTAGATGGATTCTCCTACTTCAAGAATTTGATATTGAAATTAAAGATAAAAAGGAAATGAGAATGTAATGTGCGGATCATCTAAGTAGAATGGAGGCGAGGAAGAGATAGGGAATGAAATTAAAGATTCATTTCCTGATGAACAACTATTTAGAATAGATACTCCTTCAACCATGCAGTTATTAAAAAATAGAATTCCTTCTAAGGAAATTTCACCTTGGTTTGGAGATATCATTAATTACTTAACCTGTGATTACATTCCGTCTCATTGGACTTGGCAGCAGAAAAAGAAGTTCTTTTACGACTTAAAATTTTATTACTGGGAGGAACCAGACCTTTTCCGTAAGTGTTCGGATGGGATAATCAGAAAATGTGTGCCTGATAATGAAATTTTAAGTATTTTATCGTTTTGTCATGATCGTGAGGCAGGAGGTCATCATGGAGGATGGAAAACTGCTTTTAAAGTTTTACAATGTGGTTTTTATTGGCCTACACTATATAGAGATGCTTATAAGTATGTTAAATCTTGTGAGTCTTGTCAAAAATGGGGAAATGTATCTAAAAAACATAAAATGCCTATGCAACCTATTTTAGAATGTGAGTTATTTGATGTTTGGGGTATAGATTTCATGGGACCTTTCCCTATATCTTTTGGAAAAAGATTTATTCTTGTAATGGTAGATTATGTCTCGAAATGGATAGAAGCTGAAGCTCTTCCCACTAATGATACCAAAGTTGTCATGCAATTCCTTAAAAAGAACATATTCACTAGATATGGCATTCCAAGGGCGATCATTAGTGATAGAGGTTCACATTTTTGCAATCGACCATTTACTAAGTTAATTGAAAAATATGGTGTAACGCATAAGTTAGGAACGCCTTATCATCCGCAAACCAGTGGTCAGGTAGAGGTGTCGAATAGGGAGATTAAAAGAATCGTAGAAAAAACAGTTGATTCAAATCGTAAAAGCTGGCGATTAAATTAGATGATGCATTATGGGCGTCTGAGCGACTTTTAAGACACCAATTGGTTGTTCTCCTTATAAGCTAGTCTTTGGTAAGTCTTGTCATCTCCCAGTAGAGTTAGAACACCGAGCCTTCTGGGCTATTAGATTTCTGAATTTTGATCCTAAGGCTGTCGGTGATCATAGATTGCTTCAATTGACAGAACTAGAAGAATTTCGTCTCGATTCTTATGAAAACGCTCGAATCTACAAGGAACGCACGAAATCTTTTCACGATAAGAAAATCTATAATCGTGAGTTCCATGTAGGTGATCGAGTGTTATTGTACAATTCACGTTTAAAGTTGTTTCCAGGTAAGCTTAAGTCGAGATGGACAGGTCCATTTAAAGTAACACGGGTTTACAAAACTAGAGCTGTTGAACTAACTGATGGAAATACAACTTTTATAGCCAATGGCCACAGAGTAAAGTTATTTGTGGAGGGAGAAGGAATCACACTGAAATAATAAGTAATGCTATTGATTGATCCCCCGACAAATTGAAAAAGCAGAGGAAAATAAAAGAACTGAAAAGCTGAGAAACTAGAATCAGCCGAATACCAGGTGCTATCTATCTTTACTCTACTTTTCTGTATTTTTAATTATGTTTAAACTCTTTCGTCTTTTACGGATAGACGTAAAAGAATCCTGATTGCCTTTTTTTAGATAGAATAGGAGTTTTATTTTACTTTTGAAATTAGGCCTTGATAAAGATGTCGCGTTTTCTATAGAAGCTTTAGTTTTTGAACAAAACAAGAAATTGTTGAGAGAGATCATATTGAGAGAAGTATGTAATGGAACATCAAGAAGTGCGATGAAAAGAAGGGCAAAGTTTCTAATGAGATGCAGAATCTGTGGAAAAAGTGAACATGTTTGACGATGTGGGAAAAACACAACCAAATCCCAGGATGAGTGTTTGAATATTGTTAGGAAGGGAACGATTAGGTGGTTATCCGAAAATCCCGATGGAATTCCGAGAGATAATTCAAATGCTTCGTTTTTAGGAGTTAGGTTGATTGAGCGTTATATCAGAACTCTGGAAGATTTAGAAATCGAAGAATCAGGAACCCCTTAAGTTTCGAGTCTTTTCTTATATTGTATTTTATAAAATTTTCGCATAACTTCTGAGAATTTTATAAAATTGGATCTTTATGAAATTTGAGGAGTTTTATAAAAGTTTTATAAAAGTTTTTTAGTTTTAATTTAAATGTTTTATAAGAGTTGATATAAATTTATTAAATTTTTATAAGCTTTTTATTAAAGTATTATAAAGATTTTATTAAATTTTTAGAAATTGTTATAAAATTATAAAATTTCCATCAAATTTAGTAAGTTTTAAAAAATTTATAAACTTATTTTTAAGATTTTAATTAAGTTTTATTAGAATTTTTATAAGTTTTCATCAAAAATTATAATAAAAAAAATTCGAAAAAGTAGAAAAATTAGGCACGGACCGATCCGGCCCTTAATCCGGACCGGTCCGGGGTCTAAAATCATAAAAAAAAGACGGGGACCCTTCTTTTCTTCTTCTTCTTCCCTAATTTTTTTTCTAACTGCCGCACCCCACACACCCAAACCCCACCATTCGAAAATTTTATCAATTCTTCCACAAAAATTAAATACCCCGGATCTTCCGGAATCTCAAGCTTCTAACAAGAGTATCATTTTACACCATCGATTTGCGAATTCTCCAATTCAATTGGAGAAAGGTTTAAATGTTGATAAGCTTGATCAATGGGGTAAAACTCTCATTCGAAGTTTTGGTTGGAAAAAATTCGTTAGTGCACCAAGAGGGGCAGATAAATGTCTCGATAGTTCGAGAATTTTATTACGCCTCATGACAACGCACATGATCGATATCACTCAGATTGTTCTAGTAAGAGGAGTGGCTGTTCCCTTCTCTTCATCTATTATCAACCAAATCTTTGAAATTCCTCCAGTTACGATGCCACATTTTGAAATGCAATGGGGACTACAAAATACCTCTAATCATTTGAATAAAGTACACGAGTCGTTCCAATGTCCTGTTCCCCTTTGTTTGATACAAATCACGACATGTCAACACGAGCTCTACTTCCACATCTAAAGGCGTGGAAGCATTTCATAAATTCTCAAGTTTATCCCACCTGGGATTTTGGAAGTTTGGCTGAGAATGAAATGCTTCTACTTTATGCTTTGACATTCGGTGTATTTGTCGATTGGGGTATATTGATTCAAAGGACGGTATTGGAGTTTGCGATCACGAGAGGTAGTAGGGGGAAACCTATGCCTAATTCATGGATGATATCGCGCCTGTGTCTTTAGATGAATGGAGTAGAGGAGCTGGAGACGGATGAAATTTTTCCGTCTAGAAATAATCGATTTGGATTACTACCGGTTGATACACCGGGATGTTCGTCTACCATCTAGAGAGTTGTTGGTGGTTTGTTGGTGATATTTAAGTTTTAATAAGTTCTTTAGTTAAATTTGAAGTTTTATTTTCTTTAGTTAAGTTTACGTTTTTCTTTTAAGTTTGTAATAATGTATCTTGTTTAATATATATGTCTCAGTTTTTTAAATTTGTTTGATTTAATGATATAATTAGTATACGCTAAAATAAAAATCAGAATAATAACGATAATATATAATTTTAATTTTATTTTCCAACCTACTTATTTATTACTCATTGAACATCGGGACGATGCCACTTCGTAAGTGGGGAGTAAGAGTTAGGTTAGAAAATTCATTAAAATTTTCGAAAATAGTTATAAATTATAAAATTATCAAAAAAATTTTTACTTATTTTCAATTTTTTTAGTAGTTAATATATAAAAATGAATAAGAAATGATATAATTGGGAAGAATAAGTTTTTAATTAAGTAAAGTATATTAGATATATTATAATTATATTTTATGCCTAATTTAGATTTTAATAAGATTTTAAGTTTATATAATTGAGTAATTAATATTATATATTGTTTTCATGAAATTATGTAAGTAAGTTGATATTTATAAGTAAAATTTTTAGAATCATTTTCAATATGAATTATGAGTTTGGAATTGGACTAAGGATGTTGATTTCTTGCACCACAAAAATATAACTATAGCCAAATAACCTACCTCATTTTTGATTAGAGTGATCAAGACCTCACTCAAAATTGTCAATTGTGATTAAATAACCAACCTTTAGCTAATTTTGGTCTACATTTCCTTGAAATTCCATAAGTTTTGTACGTCTTATAAAAGAAATGAAGACATAAAAGCTAAGTTTTGGTATATCTTTGAGATTGGAAAAATTAGATAAGTATTAGTATATTCGATCTTACCTCATGACACTTGCAAGATAGTCGATTTTGGTAATAAGTTCGGATATATTAATATTCTAAATTAAGAACGAAGCACCATATTTACACAGAATTAATCAAATATCAGGTATCTTCCTTATCTATGATTAACAACTTAAAAATAAAAAGAACATATCGGTTGTAGCTACCAATAATTTGAGTGAGTAGGGTATTATCACGAAATGTCCTATATCACTATGAGGTAATTAAGCTCCCGATTGCCTGATGATAGTAGTCCAGCTAGGGTATTATCTCGAAATGTCCTATTGATGGGAATGAAGGCACAAGATAAGATGAAAAAGAAAAAGTCGAATCATAAGATCTCAAGAATGATTACAAGTTTAAGGAAACCGGACTTGTAATTTTCGATCGAAAGAGTAGTACTCCGATCAATCTTGATGAAGCAATGCTTGTAAGTTTGATTTTCTACACACACTCACTCTTTTAGTTCTTAATCTAAAAAAAACAAAAAAAACAAAAAAACAAAAAAAAGATGTTATTAATCGATGATTATTTTTTATCAAGAATATGAAGATGTAGGTACGTACGACTTGCTTCTCTCTCTTTTGATTTCCTTTTTTCCGATTAACCAGCATCTTGAACCTAAACTCTATAAGCCATTTTTGTCGACTACCTGACCGACGTTTCCGATTCCAGAATTTCATAATAGTTGCGATTAAAAATAATTCTGATATTTTATTTATACTTATTAAGTGTTACATGTACAATTTCATCTAAATAATATTTAATGTTTAAGTTATTTCAGTTATATACTCTTTCTGTCTTCTTAAGATTTTAAATTAAGATAAATAATATATTTATAATATTGACAATATAAATTACATTAAAAATTATAATCTGATTAATTATATTATCTTTTATTACCGCTTATTTTTGCTCGAGGACGATCAAAAGCTAAGTGGGGAGTAATTTGATGTATTATTTTTATATGATTAATTATACGTGATTTTATTATGTTTTATCGATAAATTCAATGTAAAATATATGAAATTATGATATAATTGGAATGAAATGTTAGTCTTTATAGTTTAGTATAGTTAGTAGTAAAAGTTTGTAATTTATAGTATAAAGTCATAGTTTTTGCACCGGTTTTAGTGACCGGAGTGTAAGTATACATTTTACGTTGGTATTTTCTGTTTGTTTCTTTGCAGAATCCTAAGATGAACTGAAATCCCGAGTATCGACACTTTTTGAAGTCAATTCAAGTCATTGGAAGGAAGCTATAAAGCGTCACTGATATAAGTCAAATGATCAAAAGGATAATTGTTTCTTAAATAAAAATCCTGAGTATTGATTGGAATGGCCCTTCAAAACGACATTTTCAGAAAAAAGTGTTCTTCACGAAAGTTATACATCTTCAAGTAAACGTTCCGATGCACTTTGAATCACGTTAATCGGACTTCTACAACTCAAGTTATGAAGCGTCACTAGTTCAAGTGATCAACTAGTGGAAATCCCGTAAAAGACTCGACATACGAATGGCTCATCAAAAAGACGTTATCTGAAAAGGTGTTCTTAATGAAAGTTGAAGATCTTCATATAAGCTTTCCAATGCAATTTAAATTATGAAGATTGGAGGTCTACAACTTAAACAGTGATCAAGTGGCTAATCGATTTGGGTTAATAAAAATCCCGATTAGCTTCGGAGGAACACGAGTTAATCAAGAAGGCGTTATCTGAAGAAGAGTTCTTCATGAAAGTTGTAGAGTTTCTCGAGACCTTAATTTTGACATTTCGTTTGCAATTTTTGGAGGTCTACAACTCAATATACGAATTTTACAAGTTTTAATTGCATAATTATCATATCGAAGGATCCAGAATGTGATGAGTTGTTACACTCATTATGATTCCGGACCGGTCCGGTCTAACCGCCCGGCCCGGGCCGCCTTTTGCACTTTGCCTATATATAGAAGCTCATCACAGATCGATCGGGTACCAAAATATATATATACATCCTATATATATATATATATATATATATATATATATATATATATATATATATATATATCCTTTCTAGTTTTTGTTTAATTTAAGTAGTTGTAAATAAGGCCTTACGCCGTAATAATGTAATTTTAGTATCGTTATAACGCTGGAAAATCTCGGAAGTTCGGCTTTCTTTGAAGAAGTTGTAATGTCCGGAAAATACGATTTCACGAATCAATCACCGTATTCGGGTAACTTTTCCAAGTATTTATGTTTATGTTGTTTATTTTCATCTTTTTAGTCGTTGTAATGTTTTTGGCTAAATATAATCTCGGCAAAGTTATGTAATCGGTTTTATTTCGATCTTTTCGTTAAAGAAATGTTGTTAAGTTAAAATGATTAAAATTGAGTTAATTGAATCTTTTCTATTTTGATCGTATTTTTCGTATTGACGTATTTAATTGATCTGAGGAATTCATAATCTAATTATGAATTGACGCTCGTAGTTAGGTTATGAACTCGTTAATAGAAAAACCGGAGGGTAAAATTGGCCGTGTGAATAACGTGACAACGGAATCCGATTTCCTACCCGGGGGTAGATTTGTTTTGGGAGAAATGAATCTTATTATAATTTGTACTCGAGATCGTAATAATGTTAAATCATCAGTTTAATTGAAACTTAAACCGGAAAGTTGAATCGTCCGGCTTTGACAACCGGAGCCTTTTAAATAAAATTGACCGTTTGACGAACGGAGTGACTCCTTTTTATCTAAAGGTAGATTTGTACTCGGCACATGTTCAGAAAAACCGTAACAGTTGTGGACCTTGGACTGATGCAATGGACATATGACAATTTCATACGCTCGTGTGAGGAGGAATTGTTTACCTCAGGAGTGCACCGTTTCTTTTACTCAATTGGACCTAAAATAAAAGGAGAGATCGAACACATTTCATTTAATCGAAAGATCGTATAAACCAATTATATAAGTTTTGGCGATTCTCTAAAATTATACATTTTAATATTTTGGTATCTATATATATTTATATCTATATATATAAATTGCGGTTTATGCAGATCTATATATATTTATGTATTTATATATATCATGTTAGTATAGTTTTTAATTTTCGTATTTATTTTATGTTAACTAGAATAGTAGTGATCTGTGTTATAAAATTACGGTTTAGATCGAGTTAATAACAGCTCTTTGGTGTTTAACCACACGTAAAAGAAATTACCAAGTTCCCTGAGGATTCGACACTCTGACTCACCATACTAGCACTACAGTTTGACCCGATACACTGTCGGTTAAAGACTGGTTTAGCATTAGTAGAAAAGGGCATGTCACCTATTCATAAATCAAACTCTAATAAACCTATACATTTGATCTAGACATCTTTTTGCCTTTGCACTATAACAACTAGTCTGGCACTCATCGTCAAAACATAGAAATAAGTCCAACAATTAGGTTTCCATCCATTCCAAATTTCATAAGTTGTCTTCAGCAGCTTTTTGTTCACTGAGGTCCTGTTTTGTGTATAGCATGCTGTATTAACTGCTTCAGCCCAATATCTTTCAGGCAATAATGCTTCACAAATCATAGTTCTTCCTGTTTCTTTTAAAGTTTTGTTTCTTCTTTCAGCAACCCCATTTTGCTGAGGTGTACCAACAGCAGCAAGTTGATGTATTACACCATTTTGCTCACAATATTCTCTTATAACTTTATTGAGAAATTCAGTACCCTTAACTGATCTGATCTTCACTACTGTCAAACTTTTCTCATTTTGCAATCTCTTCAAAAGTTCAGGCATCTTTTTAAGTGTTTCACTTTTCTTGTTCATGAATACTACCCAAGTGTATCTTGAATAATCATCCACAACTACTAGAGTGTACTTATTTCCTGTTACACTTGTTGGTGTTACTGGCCCAAAAAGATCCATGTGCATATGCTCCAAAACTCTTTTTGTTGATTTCTTTATTTTTGACTTGAAGCTTGATTTTGTTTGTTTACCTTGCTGACAAGCATCACATATAGCATCCTTCTTGAATGTGATCTCAGGTAAACCAATCACCAGTTTATTCTTCACCAACTGATTGATATCATCAAAATTTAGATGATTCAACTTCTTATGCCATAACCAATTAAGTTCTGACTTGGTATGCACAATTAGGCAAGTTTCTGGAACAGCAGTAGACCAATCCACAACATACATGTTTTGTTGTCTTCTTCCAGCCAACACAACTTGATCACCTCTTTCACTAATGACAATGCATGTGTTTTTGTCAAAAGTGACCTTGTAACCCATGTCACAAAATTGTCCAGTGCTCAGTAGATTGTAGTCCAGTCCTTCCACAAATGCCACATTCCTGATTGTTAATCCATTTATCACAAGTGTGCCATATCCTCTTGTGTATCCTGGTGTGTTCTTGTTGCCAAAATTCACTCTTGGACCATCCTTTGCCACAAAATTTGACAAACAGTGCTTATTCATTGTCATATGTCTGAACAACCAACATCAAAAGTACCAGACACCCTACAAAACAAAGTTAATGCATTTTAGGTACCCAAAACTGTTTGGGTCCATAGTGGTCATTGGTAAGCATGACCCTTGGCAAATTTCCATAAGGTCTTCTTTGAAATGTATCATACTTTTTTTCATACATGTATTCCACACATCCATAAGGTCTGACAATTGGTTGTGTAGGATTCATATATGCTTTCTGGCCTTTTGGTATATAGTGCCGTTTGAAGTGATTTCTTTTGTTAGAAGCACTAGCATAACCATTAGTTTGTTGTCTGTTAGGAACAGCCCTGTAGTATGGAGTCTGCTGAGGTCTCTACTGAGGTCTTATATAAGTCCTCTGCTGAGTCCTCTGCTGATTCCATTGCTGAGGTTTTACCCTAGCAGTATGGTTATATCTGTAGTTTCTAGCTGTGGGGGCAGGAATATTCCAATCATCGTCAGTAGGGAACATTCTACCTTTCCCCCTGAGATAAATATTCCTTGAATGATTAGGTTTAAGATTCTTATCCTTGGAATATCTCTGATTTTTACCCTTTTGTGGTCCAGCAGACTTGGTAGCAGGTCTGCTATCAGCAGGTCTAGAAGGTACAGCAGTCCTATTTTTGGATTTGTTCTTTTTGTTAGGTGCTGTTGACATTTGACTTCTGATTTTGCTTCCTTGAAGTCTTCTCAATAGGCTTTACTGCCTCAGCAACCTTTTTGGGGGTTGGATCTTGTTCAGGCACAAACTTAGGACCAATTCTGTTACAAAGTTCAGTAACCTTACTGGATCCACTCTTATTAGATTGTTGAGTTCCAAATCCAAGGCATGTTCTATCACCATAAGGCTTTCCAGATTTGAATGCAGTGGAGGAACAAGATTGTTTAGCAGATTCGGTAGCTACTGAATGTACAGCAGACTTATGCTGATTCTGTCCAACTTCTTTTTCCTTTCCTTTGAGAATTCTTAATTCAGCTTTTAATCTTTCAACATCTGTTTGAAGAGCTTCTTTTTCAGCCTTCACAATCTCATAACCAGATTGTATTATCCTCAGTTGATTAAGGATGGCATCCAAGGTTTCTTCATTGTCATAATTTTTTGGATTTGAACCACAAGTTGATTCACAATCACTTCTAGCAGGAGTGTTAATAGATATAGAATTGTATACCTCCTCTGTTTCATCCATATTTGCCATTAAATCATAATCATCCATATCAGAAACAAGTGTAGTATCATCAGATTCATTTCCCTTTTCAGATTCAACTTCATATCCTGATTCATCTTCAGCAACCATAGCTTTCTTGCCAGATCTTCTTTGTTGGCTTTTGCTCTTCAGTAGGTCTGGACAATCGGGTCTGAAATGTCTAGGCTTCTTGCAATTAAAGCAAAGATAATCAAGTTCCTTTTTTTGTTTTAGTTCAGGACAGTCTGGTTTGAAGTGTCCTGGTTTCTTGCAATGATAACACAGGTAATCTTTGTCTTTCTTGGATTCCTCCTTCTTATTTTCACTGAATTTCTTTGTGAAGTTCCTAGGGGAACCCTTTCCAGTTTTCATCATTCTGATTTTCTTGCTCAGTAGGGCAATTTGCTCTTGCATCTCATCCAGTAGATCATCTTGAGCTCCTGATGTTTCTTCTTGATGTGTAACAGCCAATGTAGTGGTCTTTGGTTCTTCCTTTTCAGTTTCAGGTACAAGTTTCTTACTGAATTCATAGGCTTTGAGATCTGAAAACAATTTGAAGGTGTCCTCTTCATGTAGACTTCTCATTTCTTCTATGGCAATCACCTTCATCTCCCAAACTTCTTTTGCAGGTAATGCTTCAAAGATTTTTGAATTGATTTCTTCTTGTGAGTACTTCACTCTCAGTAGGGTGAGTTCATCCATGATTGCATTGAATCTTGACTCCATTTGTTCAATAGTTTCATTGGGTTTCATTTTGAACTCCTGGAACTTTTTCTTTGCCACAATGATCTTGTTCTTCTTGATTGCATCAGTGTCTTCATAGATTAATTGCAACTTATCCCAAAGTTCTTTTACAGTCTTGCAATCTTTCACCTTCATGTACATATTGCTATCCAAAGTTCTGTATATGATATCAATAGCAATATTGTTGAGGTTTGCACTTTTTCTATCTTCAGCATTCCATTCTCTTTTTGGCTTTGGAATGTACTGAGTTTGATTATCCACAGTTATAGCTTTTGTGATTTCCAGTGGTCCATCAGTCACCACATCCATCATCTCATCATGTGTTGCAGCTAGATAAGCATGCATACGACGTTTATACTCATCAAAACGATCCAAAGAACACATCAACATTGTTCTAGCATACTGATTGCTATCCATGATGCAAAGCTTTGAAAATCAGAAACTTGAAAAAGTTTTCAAAGTATTTTCACAAGCAAAACAAGTAAGATTACTTCAGAACAGAAGCACTGCTCCGATACCAATTGTTGGTCCCTTGAAAAGGCTTTGGTTAAGTTTAGAGGAGGGGTGAATAAATTAACACTTAAAACTTTTGGAGTTAACAAACTCAAAACTTCAGACTTGACTTTGAAAGCTCAGAGTCCGCCACACTCATTGAGTCACTAACTATTGATTTTACTGAATTTGTTGTAGCGGAATATATTTAAATTAAGCCTTATTATTTGTTGTTAAAATATGATACCAAGTATTAGATACTCAGTAATGTATGTGTGTGATTCAGTTGCTAGTTCAGTAGATTGATGTGCTAAATGTACTAATACAGAATATAAATGCAGAAAGTAAGTAGGCAATTTTTATAGTGGTTCCAGGTGGTGTAATCCTGTCAGTCCACTCTTCTCCTGTGATGTTGGAGGTAATTCACTAGAGATCTCTGAGGTAGCAGTTACAAAAATCCCTAAGTTGCTTGTCCTTCACCAATAACTATGGCTTCACAAACTGAACACTTGGAATAGGTAGGATTGCTGCTCCAAAGTCTTCCACTGGTCCTTGAAGGGTAGGATTGCCTCTTCACCAGCTCCACCACAAACAACAGTCCTTGACACCCAAAGATGTTTCACTGTCTTCAGCAAATTTCTTATAAAAGAAAGTTTGAATCAAGTAAGTGATTCAGCTTTCAGCAGCTTGATCAGGATGATATGATCAGCAGCTTGAGGTCTTCAAGTATGTAAACTTGATGTAGCTTGATAACAGATTACACTTGAAGAGTTTGACTAGATCAGTAGCTTTATGTTCAGTATGGTCAGCAGGGTGTTTTCTTGATAAGAATCTGAAGCTCAAGATTATCTGTTTTTTTTCCTCAATTTTTATCACTTGTATCTGAATTAGGAGTCCTCTATTTATAGGTAGGAATCCTTGTGACTTATGTTTTAAATTCAAACATAGCCGTTTCATACTTTGATCATAGCCAAGTTCCAATCACTACTTAATATTTGGAACTCAGACCATGTACACAAGGTATATGAAATCAGTTTAGGTTATCACAGACTTCCCTAAATTCTGATTCCATATCCTTTACTTTAAATACTAAGTTTGATCCCTTAGCCTTCAATAACTGAGTTTGAGCCTTGACTTTTCGATCTTGAAGAGGTTCCTAAACTAGCCCTCTGACTCGGTACCCTACTAATATAGGCAGTCTGGCATGAAAGTCACCGACCATTTCTGATCTTGTTTGATCAAACTCTAATAAGCATATACATTTGATCTAGACATCTTTTTGCCTTTGCTCTATAACGGCTAGTCTGGCACTCATCACTAAAACTTAGAATAAGTCCAACACGTGGTCTGGTTATAGACGATCTTTGATGTGATTCCGGTTGAAATCAGATCCGATGTCTTGCCCAGGAAGTAACTAAGGGGAGCAATGACGAGCTGAGGATCCTAGGCCTTGATAATCCAATCAAGATCGTAGGTAAGAATGCCCAACAAATGCTCACGATGCTGGTAAATTCTTAAAGGGTTGAATCCTCTACTACGAAGAGAACTCTCACACGCATGTGATTTTTGTGATTCCCTACAACGAAGAGAACACTCACTCGCAAGTGATAAATCAAAGTCAAGAAGACTTCAATAAAATCTTAGAAGCCAAATTTTATATAATCATAATTGTGTGTGTGTCAAATAAAAAGCTAGTGTTTGCCTTATATAGGCTTACAATCAAAAGAAAAGACAACATCTAAGCAATGTGGGAGAAATTCCCACTTAAAAATGCGCCTATCTCCTATTGGCCAGAAACGAAATGTTCATATTGGCTAATAAAAGAATAAATAAATAAAGTGCTAAAAATCCAATATAAAATAAAACCAACTCCTAATTAATTAAATAATATTCATAAATAGCACGAATGATGGTATCCTCCGAGCATTAACCGGATCACATCATTCCCTCCCGGTTCGAAAGGATTCGTCCTCGAATCCACTTGGATCGAATAGTAAGCGTGGCCGAACATATGTGAGTAGGCCCTCATAGTGAAGTACATCCAGGAAAAGTAAAGAGGTGAACACTTTAGTAACCAGCCTCTTGTACAAACGACGGGGCCATCATAATATTCAGCAACCACAAAATCGAAAGGACGACTATGCACCAAAAATGGATCATGATAAATATGTGCTGCTTGTATATCTTTTAAGTGGTCAAGTGACCCAGCCGACTTGGCAACATTGTCAACGCCTCCAACAAAAGGAGCATGTACCTGCAAAGAAAATGCTGGGCAACACAATACAATTGTGGGTCAATGATGAGCATGGTTGCCTCCTCATTCTCAACAGCGATCTCAACCTCTGTACCATCATGAACAGCAACTATAACCTCAGAAGTGACAACACACTCACTATGCTCATCAGGAACATCAACCAACGTATACCTATCTAATTACCTCTTCCACATTGGCACAATTCAACTCCTCAACAGTAGGGCAAGTGGCCACAAACCGTGTGTTCTTGTCCTCCCTCAATTTTTTTTCAACATCAAATACATCACACCGTTGTTTATAATCCTTCCAAAGTAGGTCAAATGCTTTCTTCGATTTTATTTCAGCTTCTTGCTTCCTATGCTCTTCTTTCTTCGACCTCCCTTCCACCATCCTCTCAGCCTCCTCCGTTTGACACAGAACTCGACCACCTCTACCACATCTTGCTCCTCTACCTCCCCTATCATCACCTCGGTTTGCAGCAGCCAACAAAGTAGCAAGTGCCTCATGAATTTCACGTATGTCTTCACGTAAAGGTGTCACTGCCGCATGTATGGCATCATTTACCTCTGTTTCACTTTTTGAACTGGCCGTGTCAATTCGGCGTTCTGTGTCCCAACCTGCTCCTTGAATCGTGCCTCCACAATTTCATTTACCTCTGAACAACTAAACCACGTCTCGTGTCAAGGACATACTTCTGGCCCATACCATAAAATGAATAGCAAGTGCGGGACGAATTATACCGACTTTATACTCACTTAACCATGCCTGTCCGAAAACTATAGATTCATCTCTCATTGGAAACACGTCACATAACATGTCAGATTTATAACCGTTAAGTTCAACGGGAACCCATGCTTGTCTTGTAACCTGAACCGACGACTTCAAGTATGAGCGTAATAAGGGCGAGGATGCTGTACGACAAAGCAAGTCCAACTCTTTAACCACAAACATTACTAACTAAAGTCGTCTCTTCATCGTGATCAATGCAGAACTCATATTCCTTATCCCAAATAAGACAATGTGAATAAAATATGTTGTAATCCATGACCAAAATAATATATATTCGTACAACTCTCGTGTTTACACTCACCCTTATGCTCAATCGTAATGAAATTTTTTAGACAATGAATTACACAGTGTGAAAATTTTCACACCACAGTGTGAAACCCACGTATTTAATGACCAACCTACTACGATTCTGGGAAAACTCAAAAGACAAAAGTTGTAGAACAGAGAGTTTTATAAAGGATTTCAAAATCTCAGATTTTTTGGACTTATAAAAGTCGATCAACCAAGTATTTCTCGGCAACTGGTGCAATCTGTCAGAATTCGCCAGAATGATAGCAGTGTCTTACGGTGCCGATTGCGATTAAAATACAGAGAATTTGGAAAAACTCAAAAGATGAAAGTTGTAGATCGGAGAATTTCCTATAATCTCACCAATTTTCGGGTAATTTAGAATCGTATAGACCATAAAAATCGAATTCAAACAATGATATACTGCAGCAGTTTTCCTGGACAGATTGTCTGGAGTAATCGGCAGTTTTAGGCACGATGTATGTTGAATCTGGATTGGGTGAAAAGACAAAAATTGTATAACACGATGTCCTGGGGCTGTGGTAAAGTTTTCGGAATTTTTGGAGTGGTTTAGGGTATAAAACGAACTAAGAGAAAAACGGGTCTGGAAAAATAAAGTTAGGGTTCTTGGGGTGAAGGTTTGAAGATTTGAAGATCTTCAATTTTTTTCCGGGTAAGATGGATGAAGTTTTGAAAAATTATGGCTGAGGAGGGGACGAAATTAAAGGAAAACAAAAAAAAATCTTTTTTTTTCTTTGGAATAATACGGAATAAAGGAAAACAAAAAAAAATAAATGGATATTTGCTCACCGAAGTTGATGAGCTCTGCTACCAACTGATGTGATTCCGGTTGAAATCAGATCCGATGTTTTGCCCAGGAAGTAACTAAGGGGAGCAATGACGAGCTAAGGATCCTAGGCCTCGATAATCCAATCAAGATCGTAGGTAAGAACGCCCAACAAATGCTCACGATGCTGGTAAATTCTTAAAGGGTTGAATCCTCTACTACGAAGAGAACACTCACACGCATGTGATTTTTGTGATTCCCTACAACCAAAGGAACACTCACTCGCAAGTGATAAATCAAATTCAAGAAGACTTCAATAAAAGCTTAGAAGCCAAATTTTATATCATCATAATTGTGTGTGTGTCAAATAAAAAGCTAGTGTTTGCCTTATATAGGCTTACAATCAAAAGAAAAGACAACATCTAAGCAATGTGGAAGAAATTCCCACTTAAAAATGCGCCTATCTCCTATTGGCCAGAAACGAAATGTTCCTATTGGCTAATAAAAGAATAAATAAATAAAGTGCAAAAAATCCAATATAAAATAAAACCAACTCCTAATGAATTAAATAATATTCATAAATAGCACGAATGTTGGTATCCTCCGAGCATTAACCGGATCACATCAATCTTCCTAAGAAAATTTATTATAAACCGGGAATGAGCAAGGTCTATGATGAGCGTTTGAAGGAGTTCATTGCGGGAGTGGACATTGTGTCCAAGTACTCCATAAAGTCTGGTGCTCCTGACTTAGTCTAGGGTTTTTGAATTTTTGTACTTTTTGTTTCAAGTTTTTTGTTGTTTTTATTCTTGTCTCAAAACTTGTAATTTTTTCCATTCTTGTAATGAAAAAAGTCTACTAAGGTTTTTCCTTGAGCGTTTTACTTTGATCATTTTGAGCGTTTCTAAGCACTTTGTATGAATATTCTGAGTACATAGCTTAAGCACCTATATTGGTGGGGTATCTAGCCCCCCAGTATGTCATGCATTAACCGATGTTTTTGGATGGCATACTTATGTGATGTGATCCGGTTAATGCTCGGAGGATACCATCATTCGTGCTATTTATGAATATTATTTAATTAATTAGGAGTTGGCTTTATTTTATATTGGATTTTTAGCACTTTATTTATTTATTCTTTTATTAGCCAATAGGAACATTTCGTTTCTGGCCAATAGGAGATAGGCGCATTTTTAAGTGGGAATTTCTCTCACATTGCTTAGATGTTGTCTTTTCTTTTGATTGTAAGCCTGTATAAGGCAAACACTAGCTTTTTATTTGACACACACACAATTATGATGATATAAAATTTGGCTTCTAAGCTTTTATTGAAGTCTTCTTGACTTTGATTTATCACTTGCGAGTGAGTGTTCTCTTCGTTGTAGGGAATCACAAAAATCACATGCGTGTGAGAGTTCTCTTCGTAGTAGAGGATTCAACCCATTAAGAATTTACCAGCATCGTGAGCATTTGTTGGGCGTTCTTACCTACGATCTTGATTGGATTATCGAGGCCTAGGATCCTTAGCTCGTCATTGCTCCCCTTAGTTACTTCCTGGTCAAAACATCGGATCTGATTTCAACCGGAATCACATCATTATGCTTCCGTCTTCTTTGGATATATTGGCCGAGCCCGACCAGCGGGGCTCGGATACTTGTTTGTTTGTGGGTTAGACTGCCTTAGCATGATAAACCCCTGTTGAACCCGACTTGGAGGAGTCATGCATTCCGCTTGCTGAGTCTGATCTGACGTAGGCCGGATATCGAAAATTAGCGAACTTGGCCATACCTTGATGATTTCTCGCATTAACGATTTTGGCGAGCTGGGCTAGATTTGACAGGCTTCCCGTATTGTTAGGAACATTTTATTATGTTTTGATGATGGCCATACCAGCTGTTATAGCAAGCCTGAAATAAGTTAGAATTCTCTGTATAAGTCTTTACTTAGAGTCTGATATGTTGTATAAGTTGAATCAGACAAGTATTGTACTAGTTGTTAGGACGGCAAAGTAAAAACAGACCTTCGGCAGAGTGAAGCCAGCCAAGCATCAGCAGAGATTCAATGAAGACTTTATGGTCTGACTTATAACCAAGGAAGTCTATGATGACCTTGGATAAGTCTAAGTTATGTTTCAAGTGATGAGGCTTAATATTCCAATATGGTGTACACTGATCTCACCCCAATCAAGGATCAGTGAAGTACAAAGATTCTCCTTAAACTGAAGCAAAGAAGAAAACAGTGAATCGGCTGAGTAAACTGACCTTCGGCTGAGTAAAGACAAAACGGTGAAGGAAGAGCAAAACGGCTAAGTCAGAAAGATCACTCGACCGTTCGTAAAACAAATGAGTAATACTTACCAGATCAGATTTGATATATGTTGAAGATTCAGAAGATCATGCATTAAATGCACAATCAATAGAGGATCAATCAAAGGACGGATTTTCTGCTATACGTTTAAAAGAAAAATACGATCACTGAAATTAAGGAGAATGCAATTAAGGGGGAATCAAGAATAAAATCAAGGATTATTCCCTTATTAATATAGCCAACGGACGGAATTTCAAAATCAAGGTTATTCAAGGCTATAAATAGAAGGCATTGACAGACAAACAAAAACAATGATCTGAAAAGAAAAATTAAGCAGAAACTCTGTCAATTTAAAAAGCCTTCTCTGAACTTACAAGGACTTATCTAGAGATCAACTCAGACATCAGAACTACAAAGTCATATTCAGCACTGAGATTGATCAAACAAGTTGGTGAAACTTATTCACATCAAATTGAAGCAACTGAATCAGAAGCAGTCTGAGAATGAGTTGTGTGTGAGATAGCTGCTGAAGGATTTTTGATCTCAAGGAGCAGTGAAAAAGACTGAATCACTGAAGCTGTTGCAGTCAAGGAGTGATAGTCTTGTAGATTGTGAAGCTTGGGATGTCAAGGAAAATCATACTATTGTATCTGTGAAAACAATAGTGAATTCCTCCAATCATCACAGGAGAAGAGTGGATTAAGGGATTACACCATCCTGAACCACTATAAGCCTTGTGTCAATTTACTTTCTGCAAATTTACCTTACAGCATTTACTTAAATTGCCTAGATCATAACTTATATCTGTGATTGCCTAAACTGATTTGAAAACAACATAGTGAGAAGGGACTTATCCGCTGCCCAAAAGCTTTTAAACATAAGAAAAGTTTTTGAAACTCCACTATAGTCATTCACCCCCCTCACTACTATAGTTTCACCCTTCTGCAGGACCAACAATTGGTATCGGAGCGGTGTTCCTAGTATCGTAACTGCTGTCGGATCTAATTTACAGTAACAAGGAGATCACGTATTTTCAAAGTAGTTTTCAAATCTGAGCCTTCCGTTCATTCACATATAGATCTATTATTTTCTACTTATGGATTCCTCAAACTTTTGGTCAAAGGTACCTGTTTTTAATGTTAATAATTTTGTTGAATATAAAATAAGAATGCTATCTCATATTGCAGCAACTCATAAGGAGATGATGGACGTAATCAATGATGGACCAATCATGATCATGACTGTGGTATCCACAGGAGCAGATCAAGGAAAGGAGATAGACAAACCTAAGAAAGATTGGACCAATGATGACAGGAGAAGAGCAAATCTAGACTTCTTTGCAAAAGACATGATTTTGAAGACACTAGATAGCAACATGTTCATGAGAATCAAAGACTGCAAAACAGCAAAGGAGATGTGGGACAAGCTAGCATTGATAAATGAAGGATCTGAAGCAGTTAAGGAAAACAAGTTATCTGTTGCAAAACAGAAATTGGAGAATTTCAAGATGAAGGCTGGTGAATCCATTGATCAAATGGACAACAGATTCTCAAGCATCATCAACGAATCGCAGCACTTGGACACACATATCCCCGAGAAGAAGTATGCTTGAAGATCTTGAGAGGACTACCCGAAGATGGAAGATCATAACATCGATGTCGGAGGAACAAAAAATCTTGCAAACATTGACACTCTGACACTGATGTCCCAATTAAAAGCTCTTGAATTCGAATTGAATGGTGAAAGTGGTGCTCTGGCAGAGACACACAAAATCATTGCACTGGTGGCACCCCAGCAAAGTAACTTTGCCGATTGTATCAGCAGAGAGACACAAGAACTCAAAGAACATGTAGCTTTATTAGTCAAACGTTTTGTGAGTTTAGCAAAAAAGAAGCCATTCAAGGGAAACTCATCATCAAACAAGAGGTCAAGCTCAAACAAAGACATGAATAAGAAAGATGATGAATACAGATGCTTCAACTGCAATAAGAAAGGCCACTTCAAGGCTGATTGCCCTGAAGAAAATGATAAAGATGACAAGAAGAAGTACAAGGCATCCGAAAAGAGAAAAGGCAAAAAAGGCACTCAAGGCTGAATCCAACAAAGAAAAGATTGAAGAATCATCGATAATGATTCGGATGATAGTAGTAATGAAGAAGACAAATTTCGAGAAAATGAAAGAGCATGCCTATGTCTCATGACCAAAGAATTAAATGAAGATGAAGGCGACAGCTCAGACACTGATTTATGTCTCATGACCAAAGAATCAAATGAAAATGAGGTATCATCTAGCTCTTACTCTTCATCTAATGCATCCACATCTCGACCTTTGCACAATCTTACGCTCTCTCCCATTAGATCACAATGAGACCTAGTCAAAATCTCATGACTAAATTTGATGAAATTGAAATGAATCATGAAATTCAGGAAAAGGAATGCAAGGATCTAAGAAAAGAGAATAAGAGATTAAAGAAAGAACTAGATAAAGCAAAAGCTGAATTAACTAGTAAGGAGACCTACTTAAATGATCAACAAAAAGCAAATGATCATACATCCATTATTGATGGATCGAGTTAAGAAAATCTCCCCACCAAGAAAGGTAACCACTGCACCACTAAATGCACCACTTACAAACCCTCAAAAAGGTTTGGATCCAGATCTGGTCTTGGCTACAACAGTCAGGATGAGAGTAGGAATAATGGTCAACACAGGACCAACAATGGACCAAAATTTAGAAAGGGACAAATCATAGTTCCAACAAATCATCCTGCTCCGGTGAAGTCAAAACCTAGTGTAGTGAAACAGCAGACTAAATCCTCATTCTAGTCAACCAAAAACAAAAGCCTTCTGAAAGGTAAAGGCAGACTTTATCCTTCAGAGGATGATTGGAATGTTGCACCTCCAAAATACAAGAGGAAACCATTCCATAATATGCATCATGTGTTTAAGAAAAACCAATCTAGTTATGTTCCTAGACACATGAAGCAAGAAAGGTTTCCTACTGCATATTGGAAAGTGAAGAAGGATGTAAATGCACCAAAAGGTAGAGAAAAGTATCAGAATATCTTCAGTAAAAATATTAGAAGCTATTCTGTCATGCCTTATACATATGAAGTTGATGACTTCAATTATCCAAAAAGAAGAACTTTTGGATATACACTTGGTATGGGAGGCATGACTGCTAACAGGTATGGACCCAAACAGTTTTGGGTACCTAAACTTAATTAATTTGTTTTGTAGGATGTCTGGTACATAGACAGTGGATGTTGTAACGCCCCGCTCCCGGATACCGAGCCCTTATCCGGAAGAGAAACGTTCGGCGCGTATAGCATTAAATAAATCTAATATTATACGCAAGCCTCTACGTCGTCGTATCAAATAAAAGCAAACGGAAGCTAAAAAGACTCGGGTAAAAACATACAAGCTACTATGAATAGAAATTAACCATGCTAAAGATGGATAGTTAAGATTACAACGATTAAAAACCCAAAGACTTATACAATACGAGGTCTTAAAAGTAGAATTACAACAAATCTAAGAGAAGAAATACAACCAGTCTAATACAACCTTCACAAAGAAAATAATCTAGAAGCTTCATCAAGACTTTAAGTCTTCAAAAGCCGTTGTCTACACTTGATCAACCTGTTCGTCTTCTCACCCCACAATGCATACAAAAGAAAATGCAAATGAGGTAAGTACAAAGTACTTAGTAAAAGTGAGAAGCTACGACAACAATTAAGATTTATAAAGAAAAGATATTTAATCGTTTAGTTAGTTATCTTTGTGTGACCGACTCAATCTGGGGTTCATTCCATGTCCATCAACATGAATTGACTAAACGTTTCTACATAACTTATCTATGTTACAACCGCACTCAAGGGCACTACGCGTATCCACTTTTGGGACACTCTTGGCAACATATTAGTGGATCACACCAATATCCACGGAGGCTAGAATAGGTAGGCTCCGATGAGTACGCTTTATCCGAGCGGAGTCCCTCCGTGCTTAGGGTTTTGACCTCACGGAGTTCTTCCACCTTCGAGTAGGCATACATCGCGATATAGACTGGTGCCTATCCAAGAGAGACATGTTGTTTAATCTTTTACTAGTCAAGTACGTAATTTATTAAAATGATTAACTAACCACCTAAGTGTTTTCAATTAATCTTCCTCACAAATGCTACTCTCTTCCTAGACCACTAGACACGGACAAGGCCTAGAAATTACACAGACATTGATGAATACAAATTCATCAATGCACAAGCCTATCATGCTCTTCTGATTGATCCGAACTTCAACTCCCTTTAAGAGTACATTCGGTGTTTTAACTGAACGAATCAGAAGCTCAATTCAGGCTTGTTTATATTTATTCAATGTTAATATATCATGTTCAAGAGTTTAAAACAGTAAACACATGTTCATAAAACCTGAAACTAAGCTGAAACAATGAAAACAGTGAAAACAAATAAAACAGGTCAAACGCCCGTTTGAAAAGCCTAAACGCCCGTCTAACCCCGAACGCCCGTTTAAAACCCTATGGACGCCCGTCCGAAACCGAACGCCCGTCCACTAACCTCAAACGCCCGTCCGTCAAAAGGGCTACATCCTGAATCATAAGTCACACCTCAAACGCCCGTCCAGAATACCCAAACGCCTGTTTGAGCTGCAACGATCGCAAACGCCCGTCTGCCTGGGTTTTGCCCAGAACCCTAAAATCATCAAGACATGAATTCCCATTCGTTTCTAACCTAATTAACATCGAATTAAACATAGTAAAACACATAAAATTATATCTAATCATATCATAGCATCGATGATCATTGATCAACGAAAAGACACATCTTTCTATCATCTAAACACCTTAAAACTTGATCTAAACCTTATAAACGATAATTGGAATCATAGGAAGAGCCTCTTACCTTAATTGCTTGCAAAGCGACAACAAAAACACCAGCGGTGCAACAACTGCTGATCCTCAACCCCAAAACCTATGTGATCAACAAGAAACCCTAAAATCCTATTTCTTTGCAGAAAAATGAAACTGAAAAAGCCTGTAAAACTGAAGATTACCAAGGTTTACTGCTGTGAAAGTTTTTTTAGATTATTCTACGCTTCAAGGCGATCGTTTCGACTACTCATGGCTGCGAAACAGAGCTACAGATTAAAAGATACGAATTTTTCAAGAATCGAACTCTACGAATACCGAAAACTGGGGCTAAACTGAAAACTTACGAAATTGAGAGATGTTATTTTCCAAAGTTGCGTCTCCTCGCGCTGATCACTTTCCTCTCCTGCGGCACCTTGATCAGAAGAACGGATTGATCACATGGTTCTTCCTTTTATTTCGTCTTTGCTTCTGCGTCTGTTGCCTCTGTTGTGTCGCCTCTCCTCTTTTTTTTTCAGAATAATAACGTGATGAACTAATGAATTAATTTGGGGATTAATTCCTTTTTATAGCCATTTAATTAAACCCATTAATTAAATAACTAAATCCTTTTAATTATATCCTTTTAATTAAATAAATAGGATAAATAATAATTAGGTCATAGTAAATACGCCCAATGACTATTTTACCCTTTCTGAAAAGTCGGGATGTTACATTCCTTCCCCCTTAAGAGGAGTTTCATCCTCGAAATTCGAATGTAACCGAGAGGTACTTGAACTCTGGACTTTGCGAAGCGTTTCATCTCCTAACTCGTACAATCTTCTTCTTCTTCCATCTTCCAACCCTTCAACCTGTCTTGAGCTATCTCGAGGTGGCGACGATCTACTTCAATCTTTTGTTGGCTTGCTGTATCAACTCTGGTCTCGTATTCTGTTGTCGCTCCACTTCATCCCAGAAACTCGTGTTATTCTACCTCTATCTTCCTGAAAGATCGCCAGCAGTACTGTTCCAATTCTTGTACTTCTTGGTCGCTCCGAGAGGAACTGAAATTGTCATCTTGAGGTTTTCATTCTTCATTGTCCTTCCCAATCTTCCACAATCGGAATCCCAAAGCTGATTCTACTACCAACGGTTGCTATCTTCATCTAACTCATGACCAATGGCTGGTTGGGCTCCAGTCACTCACTTGTTACCGGAAACAACTGGATCTTTGTCTTGCTTCTTTTACAAACTAATCGAATGCCTTGAATCTTGCAATCATCAGTTTACCGCTCTTTGATTGCTCCTGCTGACCTATACCCGGAAAGCTGAATCTTCCCAGCAGAAACTGCACTTCTGGCACACTTGACTTCTTTTGATCTCAACTTCCATCATGGTACCACAAGCTTGTTCAAGAACTACAAGGATCCCGGCTGAAAGACTTCTGAGACTCCTTAGGGAGGGAGAACATGCATCTGCCATCCTTTCTCTCTGACGGTCTGATCCAATCCTCATGCCAATTAGGGTTAACTTGGAAAGTAAAAGAAGTTGAAAAGTGACAAGTTGAGTACCCGGGTGGTATGTCAACTAGGTAAGCCAAGGAAGGGTACAATGCACTTGAAATAAGAAAGGTTGCTTGGGTTACAAGCAAAACAAGAAAAATCCGCGTTGAGGAAAGTTGAAGTTGGTTCCAGGATGAAGAATGAGGCATTGTATCATAATACAAAAGATGGCCACCAGAAGGACAACAAAAGAACACCTTACAGATGGAATTCTTTTGACAGAGTGGAATTCTGCAAGATACGGTGGTCTACAAGGACTTCAGAGGCAACTTGGAAGAATGGTAATAGGCTTTCATATAAGCCTTTAGAAAGTGGAGGCGTTAGAACATCACCAGATGGACTTGAAGATATTCTCAATGTATGAAAAGAGAACACCGAGCTTGAGAACATTAAGAAAGTGACCTTGATTGTTAATCATTTGGTTAACAACTAATGGATGTTGGCGAACGAGAAAAATCTTCAGTTCACATGAGTTTCGTAAGGGAAACATCACACAACAGAAAAGCAAAGTAAAGGTGCAAGGTCGAGCACCAGAAGGACTAGAAAGATAGAAATCAAAAGAGAGCAAGAATCTCATCATGAAGTAGCTTTGGAGGGAAAACGAGCACATCAAAAGGCCTCAGAATGAATTAAACACTTGTCTGGAAGTGTCCGAGTTTACAATAGTCAAAGAGAGGTTAATTCGAGATTTAAAAGAAATAGAAATTTTCCCTAAGAAATTGTAAGGGAATATCAAAAGTTTGAATAAATAAGCATCAAGCAAGATTTTGAATGAAGAGGAAACGATACTTAAAAATTGTCGGGTAAGGTTTGATTTCAAAGAATTAATTCAAACCTTCAAAGGAAGTTTAAACGATCATTGACGACTCAAATAAAAGGTTCAAGGTTGCACTACTCGAGAGAGGAATAGTACCTTTGCCAAGGAATAAATGCTCGAGGTTATTCCCGTGTGGAAATGAAACGGTTAAAATAAAATAAACTTTCAACCGGTGTAACAAAATTGTAGTAGAAACGCCAAAACAGAAAGTGGAAAGTCAAAATGATGTATATGGCGGTTCATGGCTCTAAATGGCCCAAAAGAGGTTTAAAATCCAGAGCGTACAAGGTGCAATAACTTTGAAATGGAGATCAAAAGTTTAGGAACTCAAGCGTCGGTTGGCTAAATAAGTTCGGAAGGCATCTTGAAAAATTCTGCCTTCTGCTTGAAACTAGTTTAGCAAAAATTGATAGAAGGTTAAAGATAAGTAACTGAAGAGGAATGTCATGATAGGCTTAAAAATTTGACCAGTGAAAGAAGATATGCATACCTTAAAGAAACAGGCAGCATTAGCTGAAATAGTTACAATATCGACACTACCCTTAGGAGGGGAGCTGAGAATAAACACAAGTAAAAAAAGAATGTTCTGACATTAAAAGGTTCAACAAACTTTGAATTTGCACGAATGATGGGAGTGCAACAATTTAGAACTTTGAAGAGAATTGATTTGAAAAGTAAGAAAGAATGAATTTGTTGAAAAGAAGGGTTTAAGGCGATATGTTTTTGAGGTAATTTATGACAACAAGCCGAGAGGATCTGTTGAGTTTAAAGATCTCAAGTGAGGGATTACATGAGAAACAAATTACCAATAAGAGTATAATTACAAAAGGGCACGAAAAGGGTTTGAACATCAAACATGGCATGCTGGAGGATAGCATCTTGGTTCTCGTTTACAACTGCAAAAGAAACTACAACGTTAGCTTTACAAACTCCTACTAAAAGGTTTATCTCATAAGGAGATCAAACTTCAAGGAACTCCTAAAACATGACAATCATAACTCACTACCCTCTTATCCCAAACTCTAAGTCAAAGAGGTGAATATTCCTTTTAGGTTGCTGTGTAAGATTTTTACTCTGGATCTGACATTATCCATTTTTTACAGAACAAACGAAGAGGATTTTGAGCACGATCCAAAGAGAAAAGATTTAAATAATAGAGTTTCCCAGGTGATATAAAAATATTAGAATTTTTTGAATGAAGATAAGTTGGTCAAAAACAATTATTTCTGACGATTGCACAAGCTGTCAAAATTTCCAGATTAATAAGCACTGTGTTGAATTGCAAATCGAGATCAAACGAAAAAGAATCTGAACTTAATTCCAAAATAAAAGCTGTAGATAAAATTGTTGTCTGGAATATATCAAAAATTCAGGTCATTTGAAGATGTTTAACCTGTTCAAAACAGAGGAAGAGGTGAAGGTGCTGCTGCAGATTTTCTGGACAGAGTGTCCGGTATAAACATGAATTTTATGAACAATCCATAATGATTGACGAGTTGATGTAAAAAGAGAAATTGTAGATAAGGCAGTAATCTACTTTGCTGAAAATTTGCAGAATTGTTAGAGTAGGGGAAGACAGTCTTATGTTAGAGGGAAAACACGGAAACAAAAACATTCACTCATGTTGGGTAAATCCAAACACGAGGATGATGAAAAGTTTGTGCCAAAGTAAGAGACCTTTAACACTATGAGTTTGAAACGACGGAGGAGTACTTGGAAATAATAGAGTTACACATGGAGTTCGTGTAGAACCATCTCAAACAAAGCAAAGGTCAAAAGAATGTTGATGAACTCAACCAAGTGATAGTGAAAAGAGAAAGTGGAGGACTTGTAGAGCTAAATCAATATCATTCTCTACAAAGTTAGGCCAAGATAAAAGTAAACTTAGATATTCATATGTAGAGAAGGTGAAGAGATTTCAATAGAGAAGTTAAGGAAATCAACCAAAAGGACCTCGACTTTAAGGTGAAGGCATAAGACTCCGATCCCAAAGCTTTACTTAAAGGAGTTTCACAACCATATGCAACAAGCTACGGTTTGGAACTTCAAAAGAAGGAAGAGTTTCTACTAAGGATCCTAGAAGGGACGAAACTTGAGGCGATCACATGAAAGATGTGAACTGAGAACTCCACCTAACCTTCGTCTCAGAAGACTCCTCACTAGGTCCTGATAACTTGACCACGGTTTAAGGATTCCTAGTCATACGAGGATTACCACCAAACTCAAGTTCTAAAAGGTCTAAAGGAATCCTTATCTTAGAGGAAGAGAAGCCTAGGATAGAAAGACGATTCTCTCTGATACCAACTGTAACGCCCCGCTCCCAGATACCGAGCCTTTATCCGAAAGAGAAACGTTCGGCGCGTATAGCATTAAATAAATCTAATATTATACGCAAGCCTCTATGTCGTCGTATCAAATAAAAGCAAACGGAAGCTAAAAAGACTCGGGTAAAAACATACAAGCTACTATGAATAGAAATTAACCATGCTAAAGATGGATAGTTAAGATTACAACGATTAAAAACCCAAAGACTTATACAATACGAGGTCTTAAAAGTAGAAGTACAACAAATCTAAGAGAATAAATACAACCAGTCTAATACAACCTTCACAAAGAAAATAATCTAGAAGCTTCATCAAGACTTTAAGTCTTCAAAAGCCGTTGTCTACACTTGATCAACCTGTTCGTCTTCTCACCCCACAATGCATACAAAAGAAATGCAAATGAGGTAAGTACAAAGTACTTAGTAAAAGTGAGAAGCTACGACAACAATTAAGATTTATAAAGAAAAGATATTTAATCGTTTAGTTAGTTATCTTTGTGTGACCGGCTCAATCTGGGGTTCATTCCATGTCCATCAACATGAAATGACTAAACATTTCTACTTAACTTATCTATGTTACAACCGCACTCAAGGGCACTACGCGTATCCACTTTTAGGACACTCTTGGCAACATATTAGTGGATCACACCAATATCCACGGAGGCTAGAATAGGTAGGCTCCGATAGTACGCACATCTCAGTGAGTCCCTCCGTGCTTAGGGTTTTTTGACCTACGGAGTTCTTCCACCTTCGAGAGGTAGGCATACATCGCGATATAGACTGGTGCCTATCCAAGAGAGACATGTTGTTTAATCTTTTACTAGTCAAGTACGTAATTTATTAAAATGATTAACTAACCACCTAAGTGTTTTCAATTAATCTTCCTCACAAATGCTACTCTCTTCCTAGACCACTAGACACGGACAAGGCCTAGCAATTACACAGACATTGATGAATACTAATTCATCAAAGCACAAGCCTATCATGCTCTTCCGACGGATCCGAACTTCAGCTCCCTTTAAGAGTACATTCGGTGTTTTAACTGAACGAATCAGAAGCTCAATTCAAGCTTGTTTATATTTATTCAATGTCAATATATCATGTTTAAGAGTTTAAAATAGTAAACACATGTGCATAAAACCTGAAACTAAGCTGAAACGATGAAAACAGTGAAAACAAATAAAACAGGTCAAACGCCCGTTTGAAAAGCCTAAACGCCTGTCTAACCCCGAACACCCGTTTAAAACCTTATGGACACCCGTCCGAAACCGAATGCCCGTCCACTAACCTCAAATGCCCGTCCGTCAAAAGGGCTACATCCTGAATCATAAGTCACACCTCAAAAGCCCGTCCAGAATACCCAAACGCCCGTTTGAGTTGGAACGATCGCAAACGCCCGTCACTGCCTAATCTGACGCGCCGCCTCGCTGGTTTTGCCTAACCCTAAAATCATCAAGACACGAATTCCCATTCATTTCTAACCTAATTAACATCGAATTAAACATAGTAAAACACAGAAAATTATATCTAATCATATCATAGCATCGATGATCATTGATCAACGAAAAGACACATCTTTCTATCATCTAAACACCTTAAAACTTGATCTAAACCTTATAAACGATAATTGGAATCATAGGAAGAGCCTCTTACCTTAATTGCTTGCAAAACTGCCAGCAAAACACCAAGCAGCTACAACAACTGTTGATCCTCAACCCCAAAACCTATGTGATCAAAAAGAAACCCTAAAATCCTATTTCTTTACAGAAAAATGAAACTGAAAAAGCCTATAAAACTGAAGATTACCTGGGTTTACTGCTGTGAAAGTTTTTTTAGATTATTCTACGCTTCAAGGCGATCGTTTACGACTACTCACGGCTGCTGAAACAGAGCTACAGATTAAAAGATACGAATTTTTCAAGAATCGAACTCTCGAATACCGAAAACCGGGCTAAGCGAAAACTTACGAAATTGAGAGATGTTATTTTCCAAAGTTGCGTCTCGTCACGGCCGATCACTTTCCTCTCTGCGGCACCTTGATCGGATGAGCGGATTGATCACATGGTTCTTCCTTTTATTTCGCCTCTCGCTTACCGTCTGCATGCCTCTGTTGTTGTATCGCCTCTCCTCTTTTTTTCGAGAATAATAACGTGATGAACTAATGAATTAATTTGGGGATTAATTCCTTTTTATAGCCATTTAATTAATCCCATTAATTAAATAACTAAATCCTTTTAATTAAATCCTTTTTAATTAAATAAATAGGATAAATAATAATTAGGTCATAGTAAATACGCCCAATGACTATTTTACCCTTTCTGAAAAGTCGGGATGTTACAGATGTTCCAGACACATGACAGGAAATAAGAGATGGCTCACTGACTTTAATGCCTTTGATGGACCCAAAGTCACATTTGGAGGCAAAGAAAACCCTGGCAAGATTAAGGGGGAAGGGATAATACTCAAGAAGAATCTGAAGATTCAAAATGTGGCATATGTCAAGGGACTTAATTTCAATCTGATGAGCATCAGTCAATTCTGTGACAAAGGCTACAATGTGCACTTCAACAAAGAAGGATGCAAAGTGATTCACAGCCAAACCAACACAGTAGTTCTTGCAGGTAGAAGACAAGGCAACATGTATGTGGTGGACTGGAGAACGACCAAAGGCGAAACATGTCCTTGTCAAAAGTAAACAATCAACCAATTTGGATTTGGCACGAAAGATTAAATCACTTGAATTTCAAGACCATTAACAAACTATCAAAGAACAAGTTAGTTGAAGGTCTGCCAGAGATCACATTCAAAAAGGAGAGTCTATGTGATGCATGTCAGAAAGGAAAACAAATCAAAAGTTCATTCAAGTCAAAGCCCTATCAATCCACAACAAGAATTCTACATCTATTACACATGGACCTGTTTGGAACAGTCACACCAGTAAGTGTAAGTGGTAAGAAATACACTCTTGTAGTGGTGGATGACTTTTCAAAATACACCTGGACCATTTTCATGAACAAGAAGAAAGAAACACTCAAAAAGCTGCCAGATTTGCTGAGAAGACTCCAAAATGAAAAAGAACTGAAGATCACCAAGATCAGAACAGATAAAGGCACTGAATTTCTAAATGAAATTATCAGAACCTACTGTGAAGAAAATGGAGTGTTACATCAACTATCTGCAGCAGGAACTCCACAACAAAATGGTGTAGCAGAAAGAAGAAACAGAACTCTCAAAGAAGCAGTTAGAGCAATGATTGCTGAAGCATCCTTACCAAAGAGATTTTGGGCTGAAGCAGCAAACACAGCATGCCATACACAAAACAGATCAATCAACAACAAGTATCATGGAAAGTCTCCATATGAAATATGGACTGGTAGAAAACCTAATATCTCATATTTTCATATGTTTGGATCGAAATGTTTTGTTTTCAACAGGAACCAGTTGCATACATTTGATGAAAAGGCTGATGAAGCAATCTTCATGGGATACTCAAACACCAGCAAAGCATTCAGAGTACTCAACAAGAGAACATTGGTGATTGAAGAATCACTACATGTAGTCTTTCATGAACCAAATACAAATGGTGAAGATCTTCATGATCAAGAAAAAGAAGCAACACAAAGGGAAATCTATACAAATGCAACCATACCTGCTTCTATCTTGAATCACCATTTTGAAAATCAAGAGGAGCCACATATATACACAACAGATCAAGCACCAGAACTTGAAGTTCATACACATAATGAAGCTGTGGAAGCACCAAGTGAAGATCAACTTCAACCTGACCTAAGTTGGCTAAGAGATCATCCTGCAAAACAAGTCATTGGAGACATCCACACAGGAGTCAGAACCAGAAGACAACTGGAAAATATGCTAACATGTTTTCTATCACAAGTGGAGCCCAAGACAATAGATGATCCAATTCAAGATGCAGATTGGATCACAGCCATGCAAGAAGAACTAAATGAATTTGAAAGAAATGAAGTCCAGGAACCTGGTTGTGAGACAGAGATATAACCAACATCATTGGAGCAAAATGGGTATTCAGGGAACAAGATGGATGAGCAAGGAACTGTTGTCGAAACAAAGTAAGGCTAGTTGCAAAAGCCTACTCTCAAGCGAAGGATAGATTATGATGAAACATTTGCACCAGTAACAAGATTGGAGGCAATCAGACTCTTTCTAGCATTTGCTGTATTCAAAGACTTCAAAGTCTATCAAATGGATGTCAAGAGTGCATTCCTAAATGGACTTTCGGAAGAAGAAGTATTTGTAGAACAGCCTCCTGGCTTTCAAATCAAAGGAAAAGAAGACAAATTATACAAACTCAAGAAGGCCCTCTATGGACTCAAACTGGCACCCAGAGCCTGGTATGAAACACTATCACAATTCCTGATCAAGAATGGATTCAATAATGGAACTATAGACAATACTCTATTCAAACTAGAGGAAGGAACAAGCACATTGCTAGTACAAATCTATGTTGATGATATCATCTTTGGATCAGAGGATGAAAAGCTATGTGAGAAATTTGCAAACCTGATGAAGAGGAAATTTCAGATGAGCATGATGGGAGAATTAAATTATTTCCTTGGCCTTCAAGTAAAGCAAATGAAGGATGGTATTTTCATTAGTCAAGACAAGTACACAAGAGATTTAATACACAAGTATGGGATGGATACAAGTGGCACAGCAGACACACCAATGTGTGCAAGAGTCATTCTTGGAAAAGATGAAACAGGGAAGGATGTTGATCAGAAAAAGTATAGAGGAATCATTGGATCCTTACTATACTTAACTGCAAGTAGACCCGATATAGCATTTGCAGTAGTAGTATATGCAAGATTTCAAGCACAACCAAAAGAATCACATCTACTAGCAGCCAAAAGGATAATCAAATACCTGAAAAACACTATTAATGTTGGTATTTGGTATCCAAAAGATGGAGGATTTAAGCTAATATCATATTCAGACTCTGACTATGCTGGATGCAAGATAGATAGAAAAAGCACCTCTGGAACATGTCAAATGATAGGCTCTAGACTAGTCTCGTGGTTCAGTAAAAAGCAAAACTCCATATCTACATCAACATCTGAAGCAGAATATATAGCAGCAGGCAGTTGTTGTGCACAAGTACTTTGGATCAGACAACAGCTAAGGGATTATGGAGTGGAGGAGGAAACAATTCCAATCATGTGTGATAACACAAGTGCAATATCTATTACTGAAAATCCAGTGTTGCATTCAAGAACAAAGCACATTGATGTAAGACATCATTTTATCAGAGACCATGTTGAAAAGGGAGATGTCATCCTAAAATACATACCCACTGAAGATCAATTGGCTGACATCTTCACTAAACCACTCAGCTATGAAAGATTTAGCATGTTGAGAACTGAGTTAGGAATGATTGAAATTGACTAAGTACCAAAGAGCGGCTAACTGGAGTAATCGGCTAAGTGACATCATCAACTGGTTCAACCTTTGCCGTTATAGGGGATGTAGCAGGTAAGGCACTGGTATCCAACGAAGTTAACTTAACTGATTGTTAGGAACGGTTAAATCTAGCAGCTCAGTGAAGAAATCTCTATATCGGCTAAGTGACCAGCCAAGGCACTTCACCAAATTAAAGACTTGGACAAATTAAAGTGTGAACAAAATCAATTTTTACTACACGTGGAGAATAAGGAAATTATGGAGGATTATTCTGTGGAAGATTACACACATGGAGATCAACTTATAATTATGGAGGTAACCATATTCTTTTTAAATTACAAACGCCTCGATTCTCGGGCTCTATCATTACTTACCTCAAATCACTCCCCCATTACGCTCGAATATCGCGATTTACCTACACAATATCACACCATTATGTCATATAATCCTTCCACACTCAAACCACGTTCACACTACCCAGATCAACCTATATAAAGGCTACTTAGAGATTTTTCAGAAATCTTTACACTCTCTTGCAAATTACAAACCCTATTTTTGACTTTCACTGAAAACTTGAAGAACTCTTTTCTAAACATCAATTAACTGTCAATGGCTTCATCTTCCACAATCTCTCCCATTGAAAAATACTATGAAAAATCAATCATCACTGGTTCATTTTTCAAACCAGAACTCTATCTCTCTTTTTGTGATAACAATGCACAAGCGCAACGCTTGGTCGATTGCTGTACAAATTTGGGGATGGTGACCTTCTTGAACCCCCCAATAACTGGAATTTGCTATGAAAATCTGATAGCGTTTTGGAAATATGCCAAGTTTATGCCATGTACAAAGAAGACTGAAGTCGATCGCATAACAAGCTCAATCTTTGGAAGAGAAATAGTCATCACACCTGGTACACTAAAAAGATACCTTCAACTCCCCTTAATTGGTCCTGCCAATGTCAAGCTTGTGACAACAGACATCACAAAATTCTGGGCTGAGATAGCCAAAAGTCCCAAGAAAAATAGCATAACGTACAATCTACCTAGATCAAAGCTCAAACTTCCGTTTGCTGAATTTGCACCGGTCATCACAAAGAATATTGAAGGCAGAAAGGGGTCAATGGAAAACCTAACTAAGGTACGAATCAAACTGATGGCCATAATCTACGAACGCATCAACTTCGATTGGGCAACTTTTGTGTACAATAGATTAAAGGATCAGATTCAAAAGGAAATTGAGTTATCAATAACAGCACCAAGCAAAGGTTTGCAGAAAAATGGTGATTTCTAGGAGAGGAAATCATATGGATTCCCTCTTCAGCACCTGTTCAACGCATTGAAAGTACAACCCACCAATTTGCAATCACCACACAAGTGTAAGACAATGTTCACTTACATCAAGGCATCCATGAAACCCAAACACACTGCTGGGAGCAAAAGAAAACAACCTGAAACCAGTAGATCAGGAGTGGGACGAAGAACCAGATCCCAGAAGGCAAAAGAGAATACCACTATGATCGGCACCAACAACTTGGATGAGCTGTGACAATCGGTGATGACACAAAGAACATCGGAAGAAAAGCGAGAAGAGGAAATCACCTACCTTGAGGAAGGTGAGGAAGGATATAGACTCACTTCATCTGAAGAAGAGGAGATAGATGAGGAAGAAGCTGAGTCAGAGGATGAACACTCAGGGAGTGATCATTTTGAAGCAAGTCAAGAAAATCTAGAGATTTCTGATGATGAACTGACTCTTCAAGAAGTGCTTTTCAAAAGCATTGGCAAAGTTGACGAACAGCTAAGTGAGCCAGCTGATAAAGCTCACTCAGCCGAACTTGTCAACTCCCCCACAATTGCACAAGGGGGAACAGTGGCAAATGAAGCCGTCCACACTCAACAACAACCTCTAAATGACCCTGTGTCTAATAAGGAAGAGGAAGAAGAGGAAAAGGAAGAAAGAAAAGTTGAAGTGGAGAATGAGAAAAAGCAAGGTGGAGATGCTGAGGATGAAACTGATGGAGATGAAGAGGATGTCCATGTGGCACCAGAAGAAATTGATCCAGAGAGAGTCTTCAATCTGGACATTCAACCCCTCATTGTGGACATGGAAAGGCAATATTACAGCAGGCAAAACCTGAAGAATGCCTTAAGGAGTGAAGGAACCTCCTTCAACCACAAGATTGAGGCCCTTATTAATCATATCAAGATCCAAGATGAGGTCATGGAGAGACAAGGAAACCTGCTTTGCAATTTACAACAACTCATCCCTCACCATGTCCAAACCAATCTTGAATTTCATGCTGAGACAATTGACAACAATCTTAAGCCCTTGGTGGACACTCTCAATGCTCACACTCAACAAATTCAGCATCTGGATGAGATAATGGAGCATTCTGGCAAGCAACTGGACCTTCTAATCAAAGTTGGTGAGGCCAACAACAAGATACTGGAAAGGAGGTATGGTCCTCTCCCTGATTCTGACACGGCAACGACAAATCTTGAAGCACTTTTTAGTGCTGCCAAAAAGGAGGAAGGAAGTTCTAAGCCTGAAAGCTCCAGTGAAAAGAGGGCAAGCCCAACAGAAAAGGGCAAGGGCAGCAAAGGCAAAAGTATCAGGTTTGAAGAAATGAAGAAGTAGACCTGATACTTAATGTGATTCGTGTTCTTTTTTTTCTATTTGCCTTTGTCTTTAAATAAAAAGATGCAATATCTTATTGCCCTTGATGGATGAATAAAATTTTTGAATTTTTGTTCTGTTATTATGAAAAAAATTGGATTACTTATGTTCAGGCTTATGAGGGTTTTGGCATCATCAAAAAGGGGGAAATCGTTAGGAACATTCTATTATGTTTTTATGATGGCCATACCAGCTGTTATAGCAAGCCTGAAATAAGTTAGAATTCTCTGTATAAGTCTTTACTTAGAGTCTGATATGTTGTATAAGTTGAATCAGACAAGTATTGTACTAGTTGGTAGGACGGCAAAGTAAAAACAGACCTTCGGCAGAGTGAAGCTAGCCAAGCATCAGCAGACATACAATGAAGACTTTATGGTCTGACTTATAACCAAGGAAGTCTGTGATGACCTTGGATAAGTCTAAGTTATGTTTCAAGTGATGAGACTTAATATTCCAATATGGTGTACACTGATCTCACCCCAATCAAGGATTAGTGAAGTACAAAGATTCTCCTTAAACTGAAGCAAAGAAGAAAATAGTGAATCGGCTGAGTAAACTGACCTTCGGCTGAGTAAAGACAAAACGGTGAAGGAAGAGCAAAATGGCTAAGTCAGAAAGATCACTCGACCGTTCAGAAAACAGCGAAGTAATACTTACCAGATCAGATTTGATATATGTTGAAGATTCAGAAGATCATGCATTAAATGCACAATGAATAGAGGATCAATCAAAGGACGAATTTTCTGCTATACGTTTAAAAGAAAAATCCGATCACTGAAATTAAGGAGAATGCAATTAAGGGGGAATCAAGAATAAAATCAAGGATTATTCCCTCATTAATATAGCCAACGGACAGAATTTCAAAATCAAGGTTATTCAAGGCTATAAATAGAAGGCATTGACAGACAAACAAAAACAACGATCTGAAAAGAAAAATTAAGCAGAAACTCTGTCAATTTAAAAAGCCTTCTCTGAACTTACAAGGACTTATCTAGAGATCAACTCAGACATCAGAACTACAAAGTCATATTCAGCACTGAGATTGATCAAACAAGTTGGTGAAACTTATTCATATCAAATTGAAGCAACTGAATCAGAAGCAGTCTGAGAAGGAGTTGTGTGTGAGATAGCTGCTGAAGGATTTTTGATCTCAGGAGGCGAAGTGAAAGAGACCAAATCACTTGAAGGCTGCATTGCGAGTCAATGAGTGATAGTCTTGTAGATTGTGAAGCTTGGGAAGTCAAGGACAATCATATTATTGTATATGTGAAAACAATAGTGAATTCCTCCAATCATCACAGGAGAAGAGTGGATTAAGGGATTACACCACCCTGAACCACTATAAGCCTTGTGTCAATTTACTTTCATAAATTTACCTTACAAAGATTTACTTAAATTGCCTAGATCATAACTTATATATGTGATTGCCTAAACTGATTTGAAAACAACATAGTAAGAAGGGACTTATCCGCTGCCAAAAAGCTTTTAAACATAAGAAAAGTTTTTGAAACTCCACTATAGTCATTCATCCCCCCTCCTCTCTGACTATAGTTTCACCCTTCTCTGGGACCAACACGTATTAAGTTTACGGTGAGCTGGGCTTGCTGACTTCTCGTATTAATGATCTTGGCGAGCAGGGCCAAATTTGACTGACTTTTCGCATTAAGCTTATGGCGAGCTGGGCCAGATCTTGATGACTTCTCGCATTAACAATTTTGGCGAGCTGGGCCAGATTTGACTGACTTCCTGCATTAAGTTTACGGCGAACTACACCAGATCTTGTTGACCTCTCGCATTAATGATTTTGGCGAGCTAGGCTAGATTTGACTGACTTCCCGCATTAATTTTACGGCGAGCTGGGCCAAATCTTGCTGACTTCTCGCATTGATGATTTTGGCGAGCTGGGCCAGATTGACTGACTTCTCCCATTATGTTTACGGCGAGCTAGGCTAGATCTTGCTAACTTCTCGTATTAAGGTTACGGCGAGCTGGGCCAGATCTTACTGACTTCTCGCATTAAAGATTTGGCGAGTTGGGCCATATTTGACTGACTTCTCGCATTAATTTTACGGCGAGCTAGGCCAGATCTGGCTGACTTCTCGCATTAACAATTTTTGTGAGCTGGGCCAGATTTGACTGACTTCTCGTATTAAGTTTATGGAGAGTTGGGCCAGATCTTGTTGACTACTCGCATTAAAGATATTGGCGAGCTTGGCCAGATTTGACTGACTTCTCGCATTAAGTTTACGGCGAGCTGGGCCAAATCTTGCTGACTTATCGCATGTTTTATTGAGCCGACTTGGTGAAGTTCAAAGTTAGTTAGTATTATTAGATTTTATGAAAGAATGTTGTCTTACAGGCTTAAACAAGATACAAGGCGCTTATAAGCACCATTTATTGAGAAATTTATCAAAAACTGAAAATGAAATTGTAAAAATGAAAAACAAGTCGTAGTTGCTCAGAACATACCGTATTTGTTAAGTCAAGACCACACATTTGCTTTTAATTGTTGCCGCATAGCAGCTCCTGGCGACCTACAGATCCCCTTTGATTTCTACCGAGCCCCATGTGGTACGAAACTTCAGGCTGATATGTGCCGGAGAAATCAAAGCTTGGAGGTCAATAAGTGCGGGTCTTCCCAAGATGATGTTGTAAGCTGAGGAGGCTTTGACCACTACTTAAGTGACCATAACAGTTATGTCGTTCGATTTGTGTCCAAAAGTAGTGGTGAGCCTGACCATACTCATGGGATGAACCGGAGGACCTGCGAACCCAAACAATGGTGCCGAGATTGGGCTTAGCTCTGAATCCTTCAGCCTCATAGATTTAAAAGCAGAATAATAGAGAACGTTAATAGCACTTCCCGCGTCCACGCAAATTCTCTTAAATAGATTTTTATTCACCGCGGCTACAATCACTAGGCCTTCATTGTTGGTGACTAGCAGAAGTGGATCACGAGGATCATAGGTTACTTCCCAAGCTAGTATATGGGCTCGATAGCTCTCAGAGTCAGTCACCTGGATTGCTTTCCCCAAACACATTCTTGAGGCCGCTCATAATAGTATTAATAGTTTTAATGGTGCGATTGTCTATCTGCCGTTCGCCGTCTGGAGATTGATCTCATCTTTTCTAGGGCTCCCTTGAAGACCCCTATCTTGATAGCCTCTCCATCTGAAATCTCTATGATCTCGCGGCTCAGCGTTCTAAGGTCGATCTATGACCGCATCCAACTTTCCTTCAGCAATCGATGCATCAATATCCCTCTTAAAGTCTCTACAACTGTTTAAATCATGGCCAACATTTTTGTAATAGATACAAAAATTGCTCTGGTCCTTCTTTTCTGGGGGAGTTCGCATTAGTGGCGGAGTTCGAGCCAACCCTTTTCTCTCCATGACCGCAAGAACATGCTTGTGTGGCCTGTTTAGTGGGGTGAAGTCCCTACATTGCAAGGCTTGCCTTTTTCGGACAGATCTGTGGATGAGTTGGCTGCTCGGTCCGTGTCCGACTTCCTTTTCTTGTCAGAGGGCTCCTCTGCCCTTTCCTTCTTATGTTCTCTTTTTTCTGACTCTCTTTTCAACCGGTTAGCTTCTTCCCCTGTTAGTGCTTATACGCAACCTCCATACACTCTTCCATTGTCCGGGGGAGCTTATTGTTTAGATTGGTATACAACCTGCCTTCCCGGAGCCCAGCTACGAAGGATGCTATCAGAATGCTCTCGTCGGCGCCTTTCACCTGGGTAGACTCTTCATTGAACCGCTTTAGGAATTGCAGTACTGTCTCATCCTTCTTATGTTTGAGGGTGAGAAAATGAGTGGCATTCCTTTGAAATGGCTTGGCTGTGATAAAGGCGTTGAGAAAAATCTTTCCCAGTATCTCAAAGTTGGATATCTTCCTTGCAGGGATCTTCTAAAACCATTCTGGAGCTCAGACTATTAGCAGTATTGGAAAGGCCTTGCACTTCATCTCGTTCGGGGCGCAGTCCAGATTCATGTGCGTCAGATACTAAAAAAGGTGATCTTGGGGATCTTTGGTTCCATCGTAAGGATCTAACTTTGGCACTTTGAACCTAACAGGTCACGCATAGTCGTCTATCTACACGGTGAATGGTGATATGAAAGAGAGATATGTAGATCTTTTTCCCAATATAACATCCAGCTCGGCTCTAGCTGCATCCACAGCACGGGGGTCTATCAACTTCTTCCTCTGAATGAAATAGGACGAATGGTCGTCCTTTTTACCCCGTTTAGGCTTTGGAGGATGGGGTGTTTCCTCTTGAGATTCTATCTTCCTCATAATCATCCTCCTCTTCCAGATCTTGCTCCAGCAAATCTTCTTACAGAGGATCTTCCTCTAGTAGATCTTTATCTTCATCCTCTACTATGGCAGCATCGAGTATTTCTTGTTTGGTGGTATCATCCATGGCCACCAACTGATCTACCAACACTTGATAGGTCGCATTGAGGGTAAGCTCATATTGCTCCTAATCCTAGTTGTTGATATTAGAGGCTGAGGCATCGTTGGCGTTGTTGCCATTAGCTATAAGTTGCCGTGTAGTCACCATGATGATTTGAAACCTTAAGCAGAATTGTTAGTGAGGAGGCCCTCCTTCTAGCTGTTGAAATAGTGTCCTAAACCCAATCGGGTTGGACCGGATCCGACCGGGTCAGATCATTTCTACTATTTCTTTGTGTTTATACATATATCAAATGGCTTTCATTTATTATATATTTGTTCATTGTACGGACCAATTATGATATTGTTATATGATAACGTCCTTAGTGTCAAAATGTGAGAGAGAAACCGTAATAGTGATGATGGTTGATGAGATCTCGACTCAGTTCAAAAGGTTTGTTACGTAAATGTCTCTGGTTGTATATGCTATTAAACAGGACATTAATAGTACGATTAGACTAGCACGTATTAGATGTCTTCTATCTTATTGAAGATGAGGATAGATCTCGTCTATCAAAGTGTTAAGACACTTGGAGTGTACGTGGACGTGTATTAGAGAATGTGTATGTTAGACTGACCCACTTACTTATTAAGTGTCGTACTATGTGGAGGTTGTGTAATTATCCTGAGACCGGAGTCTTCATGACATCACGGTGTGGATTGTCATACTTTGACACCATTGAGGTTTCCCCTAGCCATGGGGCGATCATGCGGTAGTGATTGGGTGTGATATTGAAGCATGCGTAGGATTCATGTTGTTCGTCTGGAAATCACGTATCCTATTATTAGGAGTAAATCCGGAAGGACCTTTTTATAAGGAATGTCTTATTCTCGAAAGTCTTTGCAAAGCGGAAGTAATATGTTACTTTGAGAGAGTAGGATATCCAGATTATAAGATACGGTCGTTGATGTTTGACACTCGACATACGACCGTATGGATATTGTAACAGCGATATGATTCTATTTACACGGTAACTCTTTCACATGAAAGGTAGTAGTCATTGAATTTGACTCTTCCGATGATTGGGGGTCATGGACGTGTTGCTAGAAGCTATCCATGATCGTTAGTTATGAAGGACATTTTCATAATTGCTCTTTGTGCCTACGGCCAACATATTCGGAAGCCTATCGGGTCACACATATAAGAGCATTAGCCGGATTAAAATGCAGTCACAGCGATAACCAAATAAGGAAATTTTTATCTCGGCTATAAATTGTTATAGTGATAAATTAATATGATGATATTTATTTATTATAAATAAATTAAATTAAATATATTAATTATGTTGATTAATTAAATATACATATAATATATATGTATGTGGCGCATGTGTGTATATTGATATACATGTATTTTGCAAATTAATTAATCGTAGCATTATATTAATTAAGAATATTCCGGATGCCAATTTATGGCTATTTGGGGCGCATGTATTAGTGTATAAGATACACTTGGATTGAACAATTTAATTAATAATATTATCATATATTAATATTGGATATTAACAGATTTATGGAAAATAGATTTATGGTAATATGATAAAGAGTCAATATTAGATATTGACAATATATTGGAAATATTTAATATGAGATATTAAATTAAATAAGATAAATCAATCAAAAATATTTTCCTTATTTTATTAGGAAAATGTTTTCTTTCTCCTCAATCTATGAGGAAACTTCTCCCAATCAGTTTTTAGGGCATAGGGGCGCCACTTTTCTCTATATAAGATATGGGTTGGCTAGCTCTTTTGTACATCATGATTAGAAAAGTTCTAATTTACTAGAAAATATGAGAGCTTCCTAGAGAGAAAAGGTCGGTCTAGCAACCGAGTTTTTCTGGTAGCAATCCATGATGGGATTCCGGCGGGCTGTTCGTGTGGATCACCGGTAGAGGCCGAACACCCATTGGAGATGGCGCATTGAAGATCCTATTGGCGGTTGAAGCTAGCCTTAGATTGTGACCCGCGGTTTTGTCAGTTTGTATTTGAAACCGCACTTAGGAAAAGTCCATGATCATACCAGTTACTTTACGCATTTATTTATTTTGTGCTTGTTTTTATTTTATGTGATACAATAGATGCATGACTAGGCACGATCTAGATGAATGTGTAGGATGTATGTCTATAGAGATAGATATATTTGAAGAGATCGTAATTAAACAAAATTAATTAAGTGAATTAATTTAAATTACTCCCACAACAAAAATTAAGTCAGAATTTTGTCTCCTAATATTATAACGACGGTGATGAGCCCTTGTTCGGATCTAACTGATCGGCCCTAGTCAGGAGTTGACCTACATTGGGTATATCGTTATTATTGAGATACGATCGTATGAGATCTCGTGAATATTCGGTTATGACTTGACTAGAATATTGCGGTGATTGGCTCTCGTCAGGACCATCTTATTTTAGAGACAAGGGTTGGCTACCGCATAGAGATGTGCAGTGTCAAAGAGTTGACTAGTCAACCACCAAGAGTCACATAGAGATGTGATTGGTAAAGTGTTACCTACCCTTTGAAATTTTCCGGTTGATCGGCCCTCGTCGGGAATCGGGGTAACTAGATGGGATCTTGTCCACTAAGGATTTTTTGGAAAATTCTTGAAAGTCAATTGGGAGTAGTTGACTAGTGGGAGCAAAATCATAAATCAAAAGACCATTTTTGATTTTGCATGTGTAAACAACAACACTCTTTTATCTTTATTTTATGTTGTAGTTTTAGCAAACTTTTATTTCTATGTTTTTATTCTCGACTAGTAAACCAACTTATGACAGTTACCTTTTGAGAAACGTTCTCGATCCAATATAATCATTCAGTCATACGATGACAATTAATTCCAACGTTGGATAAGAATATCCACATCAAATTTTGGAAAGGTAGTTTTCAAATTTGTAAGATTTAAGTATCTTGAAGGTTAATTAAATAGTTCATGTTTTGAATATGATTCAAAAGGCTAAATAAACTATCTAATAATCATTGGATTTTCTTTATGAAAGGAAATTAAAGACAAAACTCTTGTGATTTTTCTTAAGTCTTATGAAGACTACATTAAGAAATATTTACGAGTGCTTAAAGGATTAAAAGGAAAGTTAGGGCATGTGCTTGAATAAGAGAACTCATCGAAGTCTCTATTCTAGGCAAGGATGTTGAGATAAATCAATCTAAGTTCAAGTCAACTCTTAGATATAGATATTTTACGAGTATGATTAAATTAGAAAGATTAAATACATAATACACCAAGATACGAAAAGTGAAGCAAACGTTGCGACATTTTCGGTATTGTATTCGGAGTCTGGTAAACTGATAAAGGAACTAAATAAATGTTATTGTGTTCTGGTTCTTATGAAGGACATAATCTCAGTTAAGTGTTAGGATTTAATGGACAAATTCAATTCAAAGGGATAAACATTATTCCAATAAAGTTGAACGATCACAGAATCTAACATACTAGATTGGTGTCACTATATAGTTGATATAGGTGATATAATCTCAACTAAGTATTTGTATAGTTGTTATCCTTGATGTTGTGTAGTTGTTCTAGACATAGTCTTTATTGAAGAGAAACGTGTGATCAAATGTCATTCATATGATGTCTAAACCATGTGATTATGAATCATGTGGATAATACGTATCTTATCTAAAGATGACTAAACTACCCTTTTATGAAAAGGTTACAAATTCTAGAAAAATTGTCTAGAACCTAAACATACCGATGTTTGTTAACTTGTGACAACAAATGCCACAAATAATTGTTTTTTAATATCTATGACTAATTTTAGAAATAGCAGAATGTTCTTAGTGAAGTACAACAATTCGGAAAGCCTGAAAAGTTCGAGCTATAGTATGAATATGAGATTGATGAACTACTTAGGAATTAGTCTTCAATTGGATTGAGGTAATTAATACCTGAAGGGTGTTTCAGAAGTTTTCTGAAAAGGAATAAGATTCCCCCTTGAAGGATTCCATTTTTGGATACACAATCAGATTGTGCTTCTAAAATGGAAACAACACTCTATACGATAAAGGTGTGACGTAAACCATGCAATGTATCCCTTAACTATTTCAAGATAGTGCCCTTACGAAATATATACTTAACCAAGTTCAAAGAATGAAGGTTGAATAAATTCCATATCAGATATGGAATCGATGACATCAAATACATCTTAACCGATGATTTAGGGTTGTCGTGCTTCTAGTAAGCAGGTAATGTTTGAAAGGCTTGGATCTTAGTATGACATGTGAAACTTTGTGGAATATCTTAGCAAGTACGCTAGATATCATTTACTTACCCGTGTAGCAAAAATGCTTGTCTCTAAACATACTGTCTTCTAGAGGAAGTGTTACTTCCAAAAGAAACAGTGGGAGTAAATTGAGATCTCAAAAGAGTTTGAGAACCACAAAGAGATATTCAACCATTGGAACGTGAGAAGACGCCGCATAGAGATGAGGTGCAGGACACTGCTCAGTGCACACAATTACCCTATAAGTCTGCAGATGACCATAAGCCTGAAAAGGCTACTAGTATGTTCATAAAGAATGAAGATCTCGCGAATTATACAAGAATGCTTGAAGGGCAAGATTAAGAGATATGGGTTGGAGCCATAGTATCTGAAGTAGATCCCATGTGTGACAACTGGGTTATGAACCTAGTATGTCTTACCTGAATGGAATGTCCCTAAAAGGTGTAGCATGTATTTATGAAAGACTGACATGGATGGTAATACGGTTACCATAAGACTAAGTTGATAGGATGATGGCTACAAGGTGTAAACCTTGTAATTACCTTTGTGCTACCAGCTTTGCTTAAGTCTATTCAGATAGTGCTTGTTACAGCTTTGTATCATGGCTATATGATAGTGTTGAAAACGTTGGGCCAAAGGCTTGATGTTCATAGACGATAACATGATGTGTAAGCTTATGAGATCCATTTATGGAATTAAACAAGTTTCTTTATAAGTTCTTTACTTTGATAATCAAAAGAGTTTGATTTGATCAAAAGGAAAGATGTGCCCTATGTGCAGAATGTTTAGAGAGAGTGTTACAATTTTTGAGCAATGCATTGTATATCCTTCTCGAAATCAACACCCTATGTCACAGTCAATTAATGTTTGGTAGTTCAAGTCCTTTACAAAAGCTCTTGGAAGTAGCAGTTCAGATTTTGGAAATAAGAATTCATAGTGATAGATTTAGACATTGTACGATTATCACAGTTCACCCTTATAGATAAGATGCTAAAAGCGTTTAGCATAGATCATAGCAGAAGATACTGCTAGCCGTTATTTTTGGGATCTATCTATGATAGGATGTCAGTCCTAAAAGATAAGGTGAAAGATGATACTTATGGAAGGTCCCCTTGCTTCTGCAATAGGTTCCATCATAAGTGTTGTGAGTTAAACCAGATATTCATACCTCATGAAGAGTCATGAGTAGGTATGAAAGTGATTCTGGTAAATGTCAAGAATATCCTTAAAAGTGTTAAGGATGGGTTCCTAGTTTATTGAAACTTGGAATTGGATAAACGTAGATATACAGATGTATACCCTAGGTCTTATGAAGATAGTAGGAGCTACAATCTGGGTTTGCAGTCGCTTTAATCAAGTGATACAGTGAGCTAGAATGTTTTTAGCTAGAGATCACTTTAAATTCTATAACTGAGCCAAAACACAATAGTGCCTTAGAGGCGCAGCGGGAGCAGTACATGGATCTAAGAGGTTCATTCATGAACATAGTGCGGTTCTTCCACCTTTACTATATAGCTGATATAGTGGTGGATTCATTGCTTAAAGCAAGGACCAGGGTCTCTTCAGAGATTCATGTGTGCGTTGAGGCTTCATTTTGACTTGGTCATTCGGAACATGATATGAAGATAGTCTGAGTCCCTACGGATAGTGATTCATTCACGCTTAGGGTTGGTTGCTAGTATTGCATGAGATTCTTGTGTTTCAATTTGGTCTTGTGTGTACGAGTGATTGGCTTTAGGCCAAATGGGAGATATTTGAAATAGTGTCTTAAACCCAATCGGGCTGGACCGGATCTGACCGGGTCGGATCATTTCTATTATTTCTTTGTGTTTATACATATATCAAATGGCTTTTAGTTATTATATATTTGTTCATTGTATGGACCAATTATGATATTGTTATATGATAACGTCCTTAGTGTCGAATTGTGAGAGAGAAACCATGATAGTGATTACGGTTGATGAGATCTTGACTCACTTCAAAAGGTTTGCTACTTAAATGTCTCTAGTCGTATGTGCTATTAAACAAGACATTAATAGTACGAATAGACTAGCACGTATTAGATGTCTTCTATCTTATTGAAGATAAGGATAGATCTCGTCTATCAAAGTGTTAAGACACTTGGACTGTACGTGGACGTGTATTAGAGAATGAAATGAATCAGAATACGAATAAGATTAAAATGCCAGTACCATGCAGCTGCTATCATAGCGTACTTCCACTACCTTTCAATATCATAACAATAAAAGAACTTGTTGAAATTCCGGACTTTGCAGTCCCACTTCGGTTAGATTCCTTAAAATGGGTAGAAGGAGGAGAAACGATGCGTTTTTGGGACCTGCGTGCTCCCTGGTTAGAACCTCTAAGGGGTCCAAATGGATTGGACTTGAGTAGGTTGAAAAAAGATATACAACCCTGGCAAGAGCGGCGTTCCGCAGAATATATGACTTACGCTCCTTTAGGTTCTTTAAATTTCGTGGGCGGTGTAGCTACTGAGATCAATGCAGTCAATTATGTCTCTCCGAGAAGTTGGTCATTCATTTCCTATGCATTGACCAGATCATAATACTATTGGAGTAAAATAGGGGGTCTAAAGAAGAACAAGAGCTAGACTATATTAATAACAAGTAAACCTTTTTGTGTGTATCTTCAAATATTTTGGCAATAAATATTAATCATAAGGTCTGAGGCGACCCAGAAAGTACTTGATTATATCATGATCAATCTTGTAGGCCTACTTGGGTATTGAGTATTTACTTTTAAGAACTTAACTTTTTACACTTGATATTTGGAACTTTGTAAAAAGAATACAGTAAATCTTTTTTACATCCAAACGTTCCTATATGAATAGATATAGGAAGCGTACGTTAGACTGACCCACTTACTTTATTAAGTATCGCACTATGTGTCGGTTGTGTAATTATCTTGAGACCAGAGTCTTCATGACATCACGGTATGGATTGTCATACTTTGACACTATTGAGGTTTCCCCTAGACATGGGGAGATCATGAGGTAGTGATTGGGTGTGATATTGAAGCATGCGTAGGATTCATGTTTTTCGTCGGGAAATCACGTATCCTATTATTAGGAGTAAATATCCGAAAGGACCTTCTTATAAGGAATGTCTTATTCTCGAAAGTCTTTGCAAATCGGAAGTAATATGTTACTTCGAGAGAGTAGGATATCCAGATTATAAGATACGGTTGTTGATGTTTAACACTTGACATACGACCGTATAGATATTGTAACAGCAATATGATTCTATTTACACGGTAACTGTTTCACATGAAGGTAGTAGTCATTGCATTTTACTCTTCTGATGATTGGGGGTCGTGGACGTGTTGCTAGACGCTATCAATGATCGTTAGGTATGAAGGGCATTTTTGTAATTGCTCTTTGTGCCTACAGTCAACTTATTCAGAAGTCTATCGGGTCACACACATAAGAACATCTAGCAGGATTAAAATGTGGTTATAGCGATAACCAAATAAGGAAAGTTTTATCTCGACTATAAAGTGTTGTGATAAATTAATATGGTGGTATTTATTTATTATGAATAAATTAAATACAAGATATTAATAATGTTGATTAATTAAATATACATATAATCTATATGTATGTGGCGCATGTGTGTGTATATTGATACACTTGTATTTTACAAATTTATTAATCACAACATTATATTAATTAAGAATATTCCGGATGCCAATTTATGGCTATTTAGGGCGCATGTATTAGTGTATAAGATACACTTGGATTGTGCAATTTAATTAATGATATTATCATTTATTAATATTGGATATTAATAGATTTATGGTAAAATGATAAAGATAGCCAATATTAGATATTGACAATATCTTGGTGTGGAAATATTACATTATACATTACTTGTAACACATTACTTATTTGTAACATGACATATTAATTGTAGTGTATAATCAATTAATATGTCATAAAGTAACTCTATTTTGTCTTATTATGCTCTAGCCGACTCTAGCATTTAATAGCATTCATTACTCTACTCATGCTTGTATCTATTTATACTCATACATTTTATCATGAATAAGACAAGTTGAGTTTACTCAAGTATTATTGCTTTCTCAAACTCTCTTCATGGTATCAGAGCCATAATCTAATCCGCTGCAAAATTTTCCATTTTTTCAAGAATGTCTTCATTATCCGATGCCTCTTCATCCTCATTTGAGTCCCAGTAGCCTCAGCAGGCTGGGGTCACTGGAAACTATTCTTTTACAAATCACAGACTTGATGGAAACAACTAACTGATGTGGTCAAGATCTATGAAAATGTATATCTCAGGCCAGAGCAAGATGGGATACTTATGCGCCTCCAAACCTTGCCCTGCTTGGCCCGACCCCAAGTTTGAAGCATGGGATACAGAAAAAAAACCAAGTCATGACCATCCTCACGAGGTCAATGACAAAAGAGATCAGTGAGAACTTCATGATGTATGACACTGCCAAGGATATCTGGGATAATTCCAGAGACCTTTACTCAAAAAAGGACAATACATCTGAGGTCTATGAACTTGAAGCCCAAATCCAAAATTGTAGACAAGGAGACATGTATGTAACTCAGTACTACAACCAACTATCTAAGGCATGGCAACACCTAGATATGTTGGAAACTCACCCATGGAAGGATGTAGAGGATGCTACCTTATACAAGGATATCATTTAGAAGAAGAGGGTATTCAAGTTCCTTACAGGACTGAACTCATCCCTTGATGATGTTAGAGGTAGAGTTCTTGCTACTAAACCTCTCCCCAACCTCAAATCTGTGTTTGCTTGAAGTCAAACATGAGGAAAGCGGGGAGAAAAGTAATCTTTGTAAAGCAACCTGCTGATCACTCTCTTGATAGCTCAATAATGTTGGTGGTCAGGAAGCCTCCTGAGGTTACTGAGACTTACAGGAAACCTACTGAGAAGACAAGAAAATTGTTCTGTGACCACTGCAAATGCACAAATCACACCAATGACACTTGTTGGAAACTACATGGTAAGCCTAATTCTTTTAAACCCTCCAAACCAACCAGGGAGAGTCAGGGCAGGCATGTCAGTGAAGAAGGGAACAAAGATGCCACGTTGGATGCTCAGTTTGCTATCTTCAAAGCATTCATTACTCAACAAAAGGAAGTTAGTTCTATCACCGACATAGCTACTCATGCTAAAACAGTATATTCCACTCACCTCTCAAAGAATGATACTTGGATTGTTGATTACGGGGCTTCATCCTATATGATCGTAACAAGAGTCTCATATCTCGCTTAAGCCTGTCATCGACTCCACAATATTAGGATTCTGATGGATCTATTTCATGTGCACAAGGTTTTGGAAATGTTAAACTTACAGATAAGATCTACCTTCAGGATGTCCTATTTGTTCAAAAATTAGACTGTAACATTATATCTGTCAGTTTACTCACTAAAGACCTAAATTGGACAGCCTTGTTTAATAACAATCAGTGTATATTCCAGGATCTTTCTTCACAGGAAGTGATTGGGAGAGCTAAATCCTACCCAGGACTGTTTATGGTCAACCCTGCTGAAGACAGAAGATTGAAGACTGAAACTGCCTCAGCAGCCTACAACCAAACCTTAGACAATATCATGTTATGGCATTATAGACTAGGTTATCCAAGTTTTGGTTATTTAAAGTCTTTATTTCCTGAATTGTTTAAAGGATGTAACCTCAGTGACCTTCAATGTGATATTTGTCAGTTTGCTAAACTTACTAAGTCTGTATATACTAAAATATCTTACTTACCCTCCACACATTTCACTCTAATACATAGTGATGTATGGGGACCATCAAGAGTTAAAAGTATAACAGGAAAGAGGTGGTTTGTCACCTTTATAGATGACCACACCAAGATCACATGGCTGTTTTTTATGAAAGATAAATCTGAAGTTGGAACCATCTTCCAAGAGTTCTATAACATGGTATCCACTCAATTTGACACTAAGATTAAAATCTTAAAAACAGATAATGCCCTGGAATACTATGAGTCCAACCTCAGCACCTTCCTGAATGATAAGGGAATTGTTCACATCAGTAGCTGTGTAGAGACACCTCAGCAAAATGGGGTTGCTGAGAGGAAGAACAGGCACTTACTGGAGATGGCTAGATCAGTCTTGTTCACCACACATATGCCTAAATATATGTGGGGTGAAGCTATATTAACCGCCACATACACGATCAGCAGGTTACCTAGCAGTGTTAGGATTCAAGACTCCCATTCAAACCCTGCTGACAACTCATTCCTATCCTCATCTCATTCTGACTTGCCTCCAAAAATCTTTGGATGTACTGTGTTTGTCTATATCCATGCCCAACATAGAAGCAAACTTTGCCCCAAAGCTCATAGGTGCATTTTCCTTGGGTATGCCAAAGACAGGAAGGGCTACAAGTGTTATTCTCTCACCGACAAAGATTCTACAACTCATGGATGTGAAATTCTTTGAAAAAACTCCTTACTACAAAGAACCCTATCTGAGAGGCTCATTGAGATGGAAACCTAATTGAAACAATAACTCTTCCCTCCTCTCATAGTCCTCCAACTCCAAATGCACCTCAATTGAGAATCTTGAGGCCATGCCAATCCTATACCAATTCTAATATTCAAGAACCTCAAGAGACTCATCACCTGTGACTCAGCTCCACTACATCTCTTCGAACCTCGGCAACTCTTTGATATACCTCAGCAACCTACTGATAGTCCTGAACCTACTAATATTGATAACAGACCCATTGCTGTCCGAAAGGGAAAGAGATCATGTACTGACCACTCTATTAATAATTATGTGTCATGTGATCACTTGTCACCTGGTTTTTCTATGTTTACACAGGATTTGGATACTCATTCCATTCCTAAGAATATACAGGAAGCTCTCAAACATGACAGGTGGAAGGCTGCTGTCAAAACTGAAATGACTGAACTCATTGACAACCATACTTAGGATCTCCCACTCTCCCACAAGGAAAGAAGACAGTCAGTTGTAAATGGCTATTCACCATCAAGTACAATGCTGATGGTACTATTGACAAGTACAAAGCTAGACTGGTTGCAAGGGGCTTCACTCAAACATATGGACTTGACTACAATAAGACATTTGCACCTGTGGCAAAGCTCAACACAGTCAGGGTACTGATCTCCCTTGTTGTCCAACTTGACTAGCCACTCCACCAATTGGACATCAAGAATGCCTTCCTAAATGGTGACATCACTGAGGAAGTGTATATGACTGTACCTCCGGGTTTTACCAACACTCACACTAAAGAGAAGGTTTGTAAACTGAGAAAATCTCTGTATGGCCTAAAGCAGTCCCCAAGAGCATGGTTTGGCAAACTTACTACTGTGGTTAAAGCTGCTGGATATCATTAGTGCAACTCAGATCACATGATGTTTATTAAAACAACCAATAAGAGAAGATCCATCCTTATTGTCTATGTGGATGATATCATCCTTACTGGTGATGACCTGTTTGAGATACAACACTTAAAGACCCCTACTTGGCAAGGTATTTCAAGTTAAAGATTTAGGCTACCTCAAGTACTTCATTGGCATGGAAATAGCAAGAAACAAATGACTAGGGTATCTCGATCTCACAGAGAGGAAGTATGTCTTTGGACTCTTTTGAAGAAAATCGGCATGCTAGGGTGCAAACCAGCTATCTCTCCAGTAGACCCCAGTAATCCACTAGTGCATGGTAGTATTGCTGTAAGAAAGGAACAATATCAGAGACTTGTAGGGAAACTCATTTATCTCTCTCATATAAGACCTGATATTGCATATGGAGTTAGTCTTGTCAGTCAGTTCATGCATTGCCCTACTGAGCATCATTGGATGCTGTCTACAGAATACTATGATACTTGAAGTCCACTCCTGGCCAAGGTTTGCACTTCACTAAGTCTACTAAAAGATCAGTGAAAGTATATACTGATGCTGACTGGGCTGGTTGCCACATAGACAGAAGATCTACCACAGGCTATTGCTCATATGTGTGGGGTAACCTTGTCACTTGGAGAAGCAAGAAACAACCCTCTGTCTCTAGAAGCGATCTTGAAAGCGAACTTAGGGCACTTGTTTTGGGCATTTGTGAAGCAATCGTGGGTGAAAAAGAGTCTGACCGACCTTCAGCCGAGACCGCCCGAAGAACCTATCATACTCTCTTTGTGACAATAATTCAACATTATGCATGGCGAGAGGATCCAGATTCATCATGATAAGACAAAACATGTGGACATTGATGACATTTCCTTAAAGAGAAGATTGATGCCAAGATCATTCAACTTCAATATGTTCCTCAATGCACTGACACGAATCGATATTCTCACCAAGGCCATTCCACCGCTTATGTTCAACAGACTGAGTAGCAAACTTGGCTGTATTGACATATACAACCCAGTTTGAGGGGGGTGTGGAAATATTACATTATACATTACTTGTAACACGTTACTTATTTGTACATGACATATTAATTGTAGTGTATAAACAATTAATATGTCATAAAGTAACTCTATTTTGGCTTATTATGCTCTAGCCGACTCTAGCATTTAATAGCATTCATTACTCTACTCATGCTTGTATCTATTTATACTCATACCTTTTATCATGAATAAGACAAGTTGAGTTTACTCAAGTATTATTGCTTTCTCAAACTCTCTTCACTTGGAAATATTTAATATGAGATATTAAATTAAATGAGATAAATCAATCAAAGATAATTTCCTTATTTCATTAGGAAAATGTTTTCTTTCTCCTCAATCTATTAGAAAGCTTCTCCCAATCAGTTTTTGGGGCGTAGGGGCGCCACTTTTCTCTATATAAGAGAGGGGTTGGCTAGCTCTTTTGTACATCACAATTAGAAGAGTTCTAATTTACTAGAAAATATGAGGGCTTCCTAGAGAGAGTTTTTTGAGAGAGAGTTTTTTGAGAGAGAGAAAAGGTCGGTCTAGCAACCGAGTTTTTCTGTTAGCAATCCATGATGGGATTCTAGCGGGCTGTTCTTGTGGATCACCGGTAGAGGCCGAACACTTGGGCGGCTTCGTGCAAAAACACAACCGTAGACAAAGCGTCGATCCAATTGGATCAACCAAGGTATTCTATTGTCTACTTCTTTTATGCTAGTTGCTTAAACGAAGTCGCTCTTGGGTAAAAAGGAAATAAATTTTTTAATTCCACTGCGTTCCCGCGTAGATTTCCTAACACTAGCGCCAATTGACGATGCTGGAAATAGTCAGGTAATAAATCTGGGGGTTGTTTATCCTTGTGACAATTTATTCAAGGTTTAACCCTAAAAAAGAGGTGAAACGGGGGGTGTTTTGTATGAAATTTAGACTGGACTTGAGAAATTGTATCTCAAACTGCATATGTATCATATAATTGTTCAAGAATCAAGTCTCCATAGTTCCTTAGGATTGTTTATATAGAGGGGATTGTGCCCTAGGCCTGCATGGGCCGTGTCCTTGTTGGACTTTGATTTTGTGCTCCCTAAGGAAGTTGATAATTATGATTTGATCCCTTTTATTGTAGGAGATAATCTCAGTGTTTTGAATATAGGATCAGAGCCTTTGTGGCTGAGGATTCTTTCCATATTTATCTGATTAATTATGCACATATTTTAGTCCGAGATAGACTCAGGCCGACCTATGAGGTCTGAGATGAGTCGGCAGATCTCTTGTACTTTGGCCTACCTATAGAGATCGAGGAGGATGGCCGAGCTAGGCTCAGCTCGGATTCTTGGGGCTTCTGGCCCTTAAGGTGGACTTTCTCGGTCTTCCTTTATTGTTGAATCACTGTTAGGATGATAAGTGGCGAGATGCTAATCCGACCTCCATCAGCATCCACTACAAAAAAAAGAGGGAGAATCATTAGAAACATTAATAAAAAAATCCCCTTTTATGAAAAAAGGCACTTGATCAATATGGTGCCTACAAGCTTCTTGAGCTGATAAATCAAGAGGAATATATGGTTCAGGTTTTAGCCCCGGCAAGCCGAGCTGCCAAGATCAGCTGCCCGGGAAGGCGGCGGTATCTTAGGTAAACCCTCGATTTTTGGATGGTTTGTAGTGCCTAGGCGTCAGGGATGCAGGGAAAACATCCTTGGGCTAGTCTTCGGGGTTCCACTGACTTAGCTTAGAAGCCCCCTCATGACGGATAAAGAAAAATTGGGTTTTCCAACCATGGTATAAAGTTGGCCCGTCAGCCATCAGACGAACACCCTTTCCTTTCCTGTCCGGCAGGAAAAGTAATAAAAACCTGGATTGTCCTTGACTGTCTTAACCTGATAAAAAGCTCAGAAAAGCTCAACTGTGAACTTAACCTTCTCCAATCAGTAGATTATGGTAAAGCCCACTATACCCCTGATCTTATTAGGAGCTATTTAGGCAGTGCTAAGACTATAATGGTCGAGCACGGCCATATATGCCGGAGAGAATGGAAGACGAAGACCTCCATCAAATTGATCCACGTATACGGTGCAGTACCCGAATGGAGGTTGAGACGAGTAAGGGTTAACGGCTGTAGGTATTTGAGGGTCGTAGGTATCTAGATCTGCCATGTACTTACTACACAATCGAATTACCTCTTTTGTTTCAAGATAGAATTAGTTTTGGCCATTAGGTCACGAGTGAGATTTTGAGTTAAAGCGGTGAAGGAGAAAGTATAACTGAAAGAAGAAGAAACTTACTTGAAAATCAATGATTGAAGAAAGGGTTGAAGTAGATCTGATTCACCGACACCGGATCGTTTTCTTAAAAGAAGTGGTGCAACGGTTGATATGACTAGGGGTATAAGTACATGGCCTAAACCCTTCAACACGTCTTTGAAAACCGTCCCACTTATAAAGACGTGAGACAGAAATGCCTCATTTCTCGGGAAAGTGATAATGATGTCATAACCGAGCTCTACTACCTGTCAAGATGGACTAGTCGAAAACTTAAAGTCTGATTAACGTAACCAAGCAACACCTGAAACAGATCTGACCTGACATCAAGAGCTCAGCTAGATCGGTTATGACGAGGACGGATTTAACCAGGCCACGTGTCATGCACACAACACCTAGATAGTAATAAAAATAAACTTGAGACCCCAACTCTACGGGCCATGAGCCCAGTATAAGCCTAAATGCTGATCCCCGCCCTCAAGGGGGAAGCTGCATAGGCCGATTAGGACACCTGCATGGATCGGTCTCACGGGACTTCGATTGCTCACCTCAGGTCAGATAGAGCGTATGAGGATACATACACGATTATCAGGATAATTAAGACTCTGATCTTTATCATTTAAATGCCGAGATTATCTCTTTCAATCAAGGGATTAATATGATTTAATAATACTTGAAGAATACTGAAAAAAGGTCCATAATTGGACACGGCCCATGCAAGCCTAGGGCATAAGTGTTCCCTATATAAATTTCATAAGAACTATGGCATACTTGATTCCAATACATATTTTGGATACGTAGGAAACTTGGAAAAAAGATCCCGGACTCAGTCTAAATCATCTCCAAAAACCATCTCCTCATTCATACTTTTTCTGTTTATCACGCTTGATTCAATTACCACTAGATTATAATTTATACTCGACGAAATTTTGCTTCATCATTATGGGTCCACCTTTATTCTCACAAACACATAGAAATAACAAGCACACTGATACGAATTTAACTATGAAGAATATGGATCGGATTGAAATAAAGTTGTTTTCTTGAATAAAGAGGAAAGTAAATGAAAACAAGAAAAGATAGGAGCTACCTTGAAAGCCTAGAAATCCTGTTTCTAGGGATCTTGGTATTGTCCTTGGAAGCTTAGAAATCTCGTTTCTAAGGACCTTGGATCGATGGATGCCACAACAACTTGCTCAAGTTTGTTGATAAATCCGGTAAATTTAGTGTTCTATCCAGAAACACACACCAAAAGTAAAAATACTTTGGAAAGAAAAACTTAATAGTTTTATTGATAAAAATTGAATGTTCTTCTTTTTTGGTTACAAAAGTTTGGACATTTATAGGAAAATAAATACATGAATAATGGCATAAATAAAATGAAAAGTCTTTCTCAAATATCACAAAATGGGGCGCCCAAAATAAGCTAGTTTCAAGGCATCATGAATCAATGTATCTTGAATGCACCAAATGCAATGTATCTTCTTCAGCAGCCTTCTGTATTTGATCTATATCCAGAGCTTCCGTTGTCCAATAAATGCAAACCATATATGCATTTTATATTCCTAAAAAAGATCTACAACTTTTATCAAGGACTTAATTTCATACGGATAAGTTATAAGGGTCGAAATTGCGAAATACAGAAGCTGCGTTTTGCCTCGAAATTTACGAATCTTCTAAGTTCATTGCATCTTGATAATTCCATGCCTTGAATTCATTCCCAAAATGGCGCCAATAATGTGTTGAATATCAGCCTTTAATTACTAAAAAAAGACATAAAATATATAATAATAATACTCAAAATACTGTATCTTGAATACTGTATCTGGATAGAACACTAAATTTACCGGATTTATCAACAAACTTGAGCAAGTTGTTGTGGCATCCATCGATCCAAGGTCCTTAGAAACGAGATTTCTAAGCTTCCAAGGACAATACCAAGATCCCTAGAAACAGGATTTCTAGGCTTTCAAGGTAGCTCCTATCTTTTCTTGTTTTCATTTACTTTCCTTTTTATAAAACAACTTTATTTCAATCCGATCCATATTCTTCATAGTTAAATTCGTATCAGTTGGTATCAGAGCGGGTTGATTGAAGTAATCTTGTTGAAAAAAGAAAAAAAAAAAGGCATTCAGCCAACAAAAAAAAAGAAGAGAAAAAGAGTGGAGGATGTTGAGGCGACAACAAGAATTAGAATATGAAAGACAAAGGAAAATCGAGTTACTCTTGCGTGACATTCAAGATGGAGTAAATATCTTGCAAAATAGTTTTGTGGAGGGAAACAAACTGTGGGAACAATTCGGTCATGTTCTAGTGGCCGCACATGAACAACAATCTGTTCCTATTGTTGAGGCGCCCAAAGTTACTCCAGTTCTCGAAGAGACTACAATTTATGAGGAGTTGAATTTTGAAATTTTGAATGAGGCAGTTGACATGGAGAAGGAGTTCATTGACCATGGGGAAGATAATATTCAAGTTATTGAGGTGGAGCTGGCAGAAGAAATTAGTCCCATATTTGTTGATGAGGAAGTGGAAGTGGGTGCGCCTGAAATTGTGGATCAAAAGGTACTTGATGATCGGCCTCATGAAGAGGACACTGGGCTGTTGGATACCTCCAATGCAGCCCCAATATTGCCTTTGATTAGTGTTGATCCTGATCATGTTCATGGCACACCGGAGCATACATTCTTTGATCCGTTTTGTGCACATGCTGAGACCTCACAATATCCGACTTACGGTGGTTATATTGCTTCTTTCAAGGTCTTCAACCACATTTACATCAAGCCGAGAGCTATTTCTGATTTTTCATTAGTCAAGCATGGATCGCCATATCACCATGCCTATAATTTGAAGTTATCTCTTTGCATTATATTTGATCCCGGAATAACAATGGCATTTTATATGGTTTCTCTAGACTTTATGCAATGTGATCAGCTTTATGATGTCCTTCTGATTCGAGGACGAATCCTTTGCAACTGGGAGGGAATGATATGATTCAAGATACAGTATTTTGAGTATTATTATTATATATTTTATGTCTTTTTTAGTAATTAAAGGCTGATATTCAAGACATTATTGGCGCCATTTTGGGAATGAATTCAAGGCATGGAATTATCAAGATGCAATGAACTTAGAAGATTCAGAAATTCTGGAAACTGAAACGCAGCTTCTGTATTTCGCAATTTCGACCCTTATAACTTATCCGTATGAAATTAAGTCCTTGATAAAAGTTGTAGATCTTTTTTAGGAATATAAAATGCATATATGGTTTGCATTTATTGGACAACGGAAGCTCTGGATATAGATCAAATACAGAATACTTTTGAAGAAGATACATTGCATTTGGTGCATTCAAGATACATTGATTCATGATGCCTTGAAACTAGCTTATTTTGGGCGCCCCATTTTGTGATATTTGAGGAAGACTTTTCATTTTATTTATGCCATTATTCATGTATTTATTTTCCTATAAATGTCCAAACTTTTGTAACCAAAAAAGAAGAACATTCATTTTTATCTATAAAACTATTAAGTTTTTCTTTCCAAAGTATTTCTACTTTTGGTGTGTGTTTCTGGATAGAACACGAAATTTACCGGATTTATCAACAAACTTGAGCAAGTTGTTGTGGCATCCATCGATCCAAGGTCCTTAGAAACGAGATTTCTAAGCTTCCAAGGACAATACCAAGATCCCTAGAAACAGGATTTCTAGGCTTTCAAGGTAGCTCCTATCTTTTCTTGTTTTCATTTACTTTCCTTTTTATAAAACAACTTTATTTCAATCCGATCCATATTCTTCATAGTTAAATTCGTATCACACACTCAAGCCCTAGTGTTCTCATGTTTGAAGAAGTATATGCAAAGCCTATGCTGCATTCTTGAGAGGCATGCGTGATACTCACAAAGGGGTTTATCCGGAAAAAAGATCCTAAAAGGGAATACTCTGTTGCTTATAGTTACCATTTTCTTACCAAGAGGAGCATAGATTGAACACTTGGAAAGCAGCCTGGCGACTGAAGGCCCCTCTTAAGATTACTCCCTTACATGGACTATCATACATGATGCAATGCCGGGAACTGACACGCTTTTAAACGACATGTTAGCCCCTCACGCTTTTTAGATACTCGATCTTCGTATTCAAATCCCAACCCCATATTCTTCATCTTTTTCATTTTTTCTCCATAATGTGCAAATGAAGGCGTCGAAGACGAGCAGCCGCAATTATTTGTTTGATTTATCGCATCGTCTTATTAGATTGTAGAGATGGTGCAATATTTCTATGGCCCACTTTCCCAGACCATAGACATATTTACGGTCAGCAACCAAGCCGTATTATTTTATACCTGGTAGAGACCGTAGACATTTCTACGGACCTTGCATCCATGCCGTGGAAATTATTAGGGACTAGACACTAGGTCCATAAAAATGTCTAGGTTTTGAATTACTACTTCCTATCAAATTTGATTGAGAGAATAATTGAGGTATTACTATTATTCACACTTGATTGAATGGGTTACAATGTATATATATACAGGTAATTGGAACCTTCTAGGTCTCTCTAGCTATATACAATAATTGAAGTAATTAATTACAATATTACAATAATTAATATATACACACGTGCTAATACCACCCCTCAAGTTGGCCGAGGTAGGAGGCCTAACTTGGTGCATTGATGTTGAAAAGCCGGGTGAGGAAGGGATTTGGTTAAGCAATCGGCTAGTTGGTCTTGTGCATTGACGTGAGCAATTTGCAGAGATCCATTATGAACTTGGTTGTGAATGACATGGTAATCGATGGCAACATGCTTCATGCGTGAAGAAAGACCGGATTAGTGCAGAATTGAGTGGTACCAAGATTATCAAAATATATGACCGGGGGTTGAGAGCAAGGTAATCCAAGATCACGAAGCAGGAAGGTAATCCGGTTGAGTTCTGCAGTAGTGGCAACGAGAGATCGGTATTCTGCTTCTGTGGAAGAGCGAGCGGTCGTAGTTTGTTTCTTAAAACTCCAGGATATGGCATTGCGACCAAGATAAATGACAT